>WTXK01000106.1:0-132666 GCA_025769895.1 Lactarius psammicola
ATTCGCACAACAGCAACGGAGCTCACCATCAGCGCTAAACAATATACCAAAGCCGCAACTCTGCCACCACAATACGCACAATTCGCGGCACTCTTCAGCGAAGAAGAGTCACGCCGATTTCCCCCCAAACGGGTTTGGGATCATGCTATTGACCTGAAACCAAACGCGCCAGCAGCATTGGACTGTAAGGTATACCCCCTTACACGGCAAGAAGACGAGGCTCTCCAAGCATTTATAACCGACGAACTGAAGAAAGGGTACATACGACCCTCCAAATCACCCTACGCATCCCCTTTCTTTTTTGTCAAAAAGAAAGATGGAAAGCTTCGACCCGTACAAGATTACCGAAAGTTGAACGATGTAACGGTGCGAAACCAATACCCCCTCCCACTCATTACCGATCTCATCACGGATTTGAGCAACGCAGACATCTACACGAAGCTCGACATCCGTTGGGGGTACAACAATGTGCGCATCAAGGAGGGAGACGAAGAAAAAGCGGCCTTCAAAACACGCTACGGACTTTTTGAACCCACGGTTATGTACTTTGGCCTCACTAATTCTCCGGCTACGTTCCAGACTATGATGAACTTCATATACCGTGACACTATTCTCAAACACGAAACACGAGGCACCACTATCCGCGTTTACATGGACGATATTGGCATAGCGTCCCGCTCCGGCCTTGAGGGCCATGTGGATGCAGTCCGCGACGTCTTACAAGTTGCCAAGGACCACGATCTCTACTTCAAACTCGAAAAATGCCTCTTCCATGCGCCTGCCATGGATTACCTGGGGGTAATCCTTGAAAAGGGGGTAACACGCATGGACCCTGCAAAAATTGCGGGCATTCGCGATTGGCCCATTCCAAAAACCATAAAGGACGTCCGCTCTTTTCTCGGTTTTTGCAATTTTTACCGCGCTTTTATTAAAGGCTTCGCACACCATGCATGACCCTTAAACGTACTCACAAGAAAAGGGGAAGCATGGACATGGGGGCAAGACCAACAAGTAGCATTCGACACGCTCAAGGCGCAAGTAACGCAAGAACCCATACTGGCACATCCGGTACTAACTGACCAGTTCGAACTCGAAGTGGACACCTCCGGGTACGCCATAGGAGGAGTCCTCCTACAACGAAAGCAAGATGGCAAAAAACATCCAATCAGATATTTCTTGAGGACACTAGACCCAGCTCAACGCAACTACCACGTATACGATCTCGAATTACTGGCAATAGTAGAAGCGCTGAAACACTGGAAACAGCGATTGACGAATCGCATCCTTCCCACGCGCCGGTGAGAGTGGGCCGCTTAACCGCAACTCAACTTCAAACCCCGATTTCTTTACTATTTTTTAAAAACTTTTCTTGTTTCTATTTGTACGAGTAACAATAAAAGCAAACATACAATAAAGGACAAGAACATAATAAATGAAAACAACGCGTAAGTGACGCGTCGGCGGGCGGCGGGAAAGGAGAGACAAAAAAATCCCCCCAACCCCCTCCATAACCTTCAAAATTGATTTCACACTGCCAATCGGACCGGGATACAATAAACGTATGCCCCTCCCCTACCATGTTTCGCTGGCCCTTCCGACCCACCTCGTCCACTCCCTTCCCCTCCTTTGCGCAAAAATGTGGACGCAAAAGAGGGGGAGTGTGCGTCCCCGTTCCTGCTTCCGATTCGCGCGCAAGGGGATGGGAGCATGAATAGATGGATAGCCGCGCGGAATACGGAGAGAGGTACGTACCTCTCCCCTTTGCACCTCCCGCCCCCGTTTGCGCGCGAATCGGAAGGGGTGCCGCCCTCCTTTGCCTCGTCCCCGTTTACGCACAACTGCAGCACGCAAGCAGGGGGGCGCGCAACATTCCCCGCCCTTCCCCCCCAAAGAGGGCTTGCGAACCGGGGGCCGTATGGGAGTGGCACGCCCACCCCATCCACCCTTTTGCACCCACAAGGAGCAGGCGAACGCAAGGCCACACGGGAACATGAAGGAGCTCCCCCCCTTTTCGCCCCCTTCCACCTCTCGCGCACAAAGGGCGACACGCGAGAGTTGGCCGCGCAAACTCGAAAGCGGCGGGGGCTCCCTCCATCCCATCATTTGTGTCCTACCACCCTCGTTTGCGCGCAAAGGGGGCACGTGAACCGTGGCCAAGCGCAAACCCGCAAGTGCCCCCACCCCCCCAGTTGCATGCAGGGCGACACGCGAATGGGAGGCGGGAATGAGAGGGTTTGCCCTCCTTTCACCGTTGCGCCCCGTCCCCGTTTGCACACTTAACGGGGGCATGCGAACTGGGGCCGCGCGCAAACCTGCAAACGGCGCCCCTCCTCCGGGTCGGCGCAGGGGCGACACGCGAACCAAGTGCCGCGCGGGAATAGGAAGGGGGCCCCACCCCACCCTCCCATTTGCGCGCAAGGGTGACACGAATGGGAGGCTCTTGCTCCCTTCGCCCCTGTTTATGCACTAAGGGCGCACGCAAACCGGGCCCTGTGCCCTCGGCCCCCCTCGTGTGGTACCCGACTCACGCCGCTTACTCACTCGGCGCATATTCTCAAGTCCCACATCACACGACATACCCTATGTACTGGCCTTATGCCCATTTTCTCCCCTCCCAACCATACTACCCTAGCACACAGTAGATCACACACTAAGATATCGACTTGTAAAAAAACCGCACTTGTTTTGATTAGTTAATGTAATTCCTTTTTTGCTTGGCTCTTAACCAGAAAAGGAATAATCAAATTTATTATCTAACTATTCGACATTACTTGACTTGTGTAAGTAAAAAAATGACGTGTTGAAGCGGAGACTCAATTCGAAGTTGACGGGAAAGCGGACCGGCGCGTGGGAAGGATGCGATTAGGACGCAACTCCGCCCCCTATTGGCGGGCTCACCACATGACATCATCGTTCACTCAGATCACGCGAACCTACTATATTGGCGAAGTCCGCAAAACATTAACAGACGGATAGCCAGGGAAGTAGTTGAACTATCCGAATATCCGATCAAAATAAAGCATGTTGCAGGACGAGCAAACGGGCGTGCCGACGCACTGTCAAGACGCAGCGATTACGACACCGGAGATAACGACAATCAAAGTGTAGTGGTGCTCCCGGATCACATGTTCCTTCGAACCATGGGTACAACGTCCGTTGAAGCCACGGACACGATTGAACAAGCACAGGACGAAGCACAGATACAACCCTGGATCAATGCACACAGACTGATGAAGATCAATGGGGTATGGTACAAGGAAGGCCGACGCGTTATTACCGGGGGAGTATCCGAAAAACGTGCAATTATCGATGCTCACCACTCTCCCCCAGCATATGGACATCCGGGCATAACAAAAACCGGCGTGCTTGTAGCCAGACGATATTTCTGGCCAGGAATGACTAAAGACGTGGTGGAATACGTCAAGGGGTGCGCAGAATGCCAGCGGAACAAGGTCAACACGCAACCCATCCGCGCCCCCCTTCTCCCTATATTCCCAAAAGAAGATGCAAAGCCTTTTGAAACGGTAGCCATGGACTTCATTGTTAAGTTACCATCTTCCAGGGGGTACGACTCGATACTCACGGTCACCGACCACGATTGTACCAAAGCAGCGGTGTTTATACCGTGTACCGAGGATATTACCGCGGAGGAAACCGCTCAATTATATGCCAGGAACGTGTTTGCACGATATGGACTCCCGACAAAGATCATTTCGGACCGCGACCCACGATTCGCCTCGAAGTTCACAAGAGAACTATGCAGGCAGCTGGGAATCGAACAAAATATCTCATCGGCGTATCACCCCCGAACAGACGGGCAATCGGAAAGAACGAATCAATGGCTAGAACAATACCTACGATTCCAGGTTGACTACCACCAGAAGGACTGGCTCCATTACTTGCCACTAGCGGAATTCGCGCACAACTCGTGGCCCCACGAGATAACAAGGAAGTCCCCTTTCGAGCTGCTCATGGGATACCATCCACGCGCTGATTGGTTGGATAAGCCATCCCCTATACCTCAGATAACGACACGCATGGAACAGTTGAAAGAAGCACGGCGAGAGGCGCAGTCCCTGATAACAAAAGCCCAGACCTTGTGGGTCAAACACAAAGATACGCCCAAGTTCAAGACTGGCGACCAAGTATGGTTAGATGGGCGCAACCTCAAGACCAGTCAGCCAAGCGCAAAACTAGCGGCAAAAAGGCACGGCCCCTTTACGATAGACCAGGTGATGTCGCCATACTCTTATCGCCTGAAACTGCCGGCTCAATGGAAGATCCATCCGGTGTTTCACATCGATCTTCTCACGCCTTATCGTGAAACCACCCTTCACGGACCAAATTTCACACGTCCGCCACCGGATCTTGTGGAAGGAGAGGAAGAATACGAAGTCGAGAAGGTTCTGGACACTCGGCTATTCGGCAGAAGACGAACGCGGCAATACTTGGTCAAGTGGCTTGGATACCCGGACTCGGAGAACCAGTGGGTCAACAAAGCCGATATCTTTGCCGAGGAAAAGATAAGGGAGTTTGAAAACCAAAACCGCGACGTCGAAACGCATTTAAGGAGCACCCAAGTTGCTAAGTCGCCCCATTCTCTACTCCCCTCTCAATTCCCCATCACTCACACCCCTTCCATGGACTTCACGTACTATGCCACTAAAACCGCTGAAGAAGTATTCTCAGCCGAGTTACTGGAGGGACTCATCTCCATTAACGAAGCTCGACGTCGTCTCCAACGAGTCCACGAGACCGGCAACACCGCCACCCTCAGATGGGAGACCATCGACGACGACAATGAAGACAGCAATAACGGGGACCACAGCGCAGGAGAAGGAGCCGCTGTGGTCCATACAACTCCAGAAGACGAGGGTACGGTGGTTGCCCCAATTACCCGAGAAGAACTCGCCGCAGTGGAGCGCGCCTTCCCCGGCCCTGCGCAGGCAACACTGTCCAAAAGTGCACTACAGCCCAGGCTGCTTACAGTGCGGAACGTTCCTGACACGGAGGAGTATCGCCGTGGAACTCGGGACGATCCTCTCATCGTGGGAGAAGATACGAGCGACACCGAGCCCGTACCGGTACGACTCCGCCTTCAAGGCGACGGTGAGGAGGCCCGCAGAGCTCTGGTGGCACACCGCGCAGGCGTGGACCAACGAGCAGCTCGACGCCGCGCACACCACGCGGAGAGAGAAGCTGCTGAAGAGGCGCGCCGAAATCAGGAGGATGCGTGAATCCAAGCTCAAGAGTTCGGACACATCGATCGGGAAACCGATCTCTACCCAGCTGAGCACCCCCACATCACTTACGGACGATATGAACACTTACCCGACGACACCCCACACGCCTCTACCACCGATGGCGAACCCATCATGCGACACAAGTGGCGGGAACTTGTAGACGATCCCCTCAAGCAACCGTTCGAGGCTAAGACCCCACAAGGGTGGACTCGAAATGCGGGGAACGATTACATTCCTTGCCCACTCACGATTCAAGGGGTCAATCGTCCCGCTCTCTGGTATCAAATCATCGAGAGTGATGACCCCCTCATCCTAATGGGGACGGACCGGACGGACCGTGTATACGCGTCCCCATTCTACGCCACTCCGCGACCGGTGCTCCCTAGACCTCCAAAGTATACCGAAGACGAACTGAAGACCCTGGAGTGGGGATACCGGAGGCAGCCGGTGATCGACCAATGCCTTCGGGCACTATCAGATAAGTCCATCCCTGCCGAAGTTCGAAGGTACCGAGCGCTGACGCAAGATCAGCAGCGCTTGGAACAACGCGTCAAGGAGTTGGAGAAGGGTATCGCGGTGTTGTACGGAAGGCGGTCACTATGTGCCGCCCGCCTCCATCGTGCCGACACCCTTGCACGCCTCGAGCGCGAGCGGCGACAACTCGGAGACCCCGAAATACTTTGGGAACGGCCAGACCAACAAGAATTTCATCGAAGTCAAGGGTATTAGGATGTGGGCATCCTCCCTGAAAAGGGGGTGATGTTACGATACGAGGCTCCGGGTAGTTCGTATCCCCGGACTTCTGGCATGTGATAGGCGGTACGTGACTCACAGATAACGGTTCCGATAAACCCAGTACTGTACGATAAGGATAAGGCGTATGATTGGTTCACCACTGTATGATATCTATGACTCGGACGGACTCTTACGATAACCATACGGTACACGATTGATTACTTACCTTTCGAGAGGCGCTTTAAAGCCCTCATGTACATGTATATAAGGTTAGCCAAGCTGCGCCATAGTCCGCAGCTTGGTCTTCTTGAATCTATTCTGTCTTCCTTTCTCTTGTCCTTCTCCATCAGTCTTAGTCTTGCGCTCCTCCTGATAGGAGTCTGCCTTATCGTTGTTACCCTTGAGTCAGTATTACCCTACGAATAGGGTTTGCTGTTATACTCCTACGATCACGTGCCACAAGGGCTGTCATATCGCTAAGTCGTCAATCAGTTGTGTCGCCTTCCCTGTCGCTCAAGTCGAGCCACGTGCCAATAGACACGTAACAGCATATCACCCAAGAACCGATGGACAATCGGAACGCACCAATCAATGGCTAGAACAATATCTAAGGTTCTGGACTAACGAGCGTCAAGATAACTGGTGCTCTTATCTTCCAATGGCAGAATTTACGCATAATCAATGGCCCCACGAGATAACACGGAAGTCTCCATTTGACCTCCTTATGGGATATAACCCGCGCGCTGATTGGATCGATAGACCATCGCCCATCCCGCAAGTATCACTCCGAGTGGATCAATTCAAAGAAGCCCGAGAAGATGCCAAGGCACTGATGGAACGGGTGCAAAGATTGTGGACCAAACACAAAGATACACCCAGGTACAAGATAGGAGACCTCGTATGGCTGGAAGGACGCCACCTGCGCACTAATCAACCAACCGCCAAGCTTGCGCCCAAACGACATGGACCTTTTAAGGTTGTTCAGGTGATGTCCGCAGTCAACTATCAATTGGAACTTCCCACGCAGTGGAGCATCCACCCAGTGTTTCACATTGATCTTCTCACACCTTATCGTGAAACGGAAACACATGGTCCAAACTACCAATGTCCACCTCCAGAACTGGTAGATAATGAGGAAGAATATGAAGTCGAGAAGATTCTAGACTCCCGGCGATTCGGCAGAAGGTGCAAACTCCAGTATCTCGTCAAATGGAAGGGCTACCCAGACTCCAACAATCAATGGGTCGATAAGGATGACGTATTCGCTGATAAGGCGATAAGGGAGTTTAAAACTTCAAACCCAGCCGCAGAAATGCATATAAGACGAACTCACGTCGCTAAGTCCTCTCATCCCACTACCACTACCACGTCTACCAACACATCTTTACCATCATCATATGCAATGTCCTCTTACTACTGCGGCACCCCGACACGTATCTTTGGAGCCGAACTGGACGAAGGACTTTTGTCCCTCGAGGCCGCGCAGAGCGTACAGCGCACCGCCGTCGACGCCGAAACTGACAGAGGAGCTCCGATCACCCATCAAGAGGTCGCAGAAATACTACGTCGATTCCCCAATCCAGCGACGAGCCCAGTGTCCACTCCTCCACTTCAACAACTGGTGCTCACTGTGCCAGACGGAGGGGACGTACGAGGTACAGGAAGTGAACGTAACGATCACCCCACTGACCAAGCCATGGAAGAAGAGGACGAAAACAGTGGGGCCGGTCGACTCCTGCAAGTGCCTCAAGAAGTGGCGCAAGACTGCGGATGGGGAGTGGAAGAGAATGGCCAATGCCTGGCGAACCGAACAGTTCGTACGCGCAGTGGAACAACGACAGCAGCAGAAGGCAGCCAGACTAGCGGAATTTATGAAGAAGAGGACCAGTACTACCCAGCTGAGCACCCCCAGATCTCCTATGGCAGTATAAACGATGACACGCCCCATGCAGTGACTACCACCGGTAGTAACATCTATCGGGAGGATGTCCGTGTGGGCCGAGTAGTCATGCACTCAGCAATGGGCGATATCCGCACCAAGAAGGACCCACCGCCAGGGTTCTGGGAGAACAAGGGGGCCCACTGGATCGCATTCCCCATCACAGTCAACGGCGTCACGTGCCAGGCAAAATACGTGCAGACCATCATGTGTCCAAACCCCATCGTACTTGGGGTTATAGACAAGTCCAACCTTGTCTACCCGCAACCGCTCTATGCTGCCCCCACGTACTCGATGCACCAACGCCCTGTCTACTCCCACTATCAACTGACCCACCTCGAATCGCAACACAAGGACAAGTGGATCGTAGACCGGTGTATCCAGGACCTACACAACGACACCCTCAAGGCAGAGGTCCATCGCTACAGGACCTTGGCAGACGAACAAAAGAGGGTTGAAGCACGCATTGTGGAGCTGGAACGGGCCTTCGGGCAGATTAACACAGCTAAGTTGGGCTGTATTCAGAGACTGGAAATGGCTGACGGACTCGGATGGATCAAAGAGCAGAGGGGTTCGATGATGGATCCAGAGGAAGTATGGGATCACGTGGAACGCGGACGTCCCACCTGAAAAGGGGGTGATGTCACGGACTGACCAAGACACTGACACATCGGTTATGACTACGATGGTCAGCGGTAATTAGTCATGGACTACTCGTATCAGTCAGCAGTGGAGCTTGCTTATCACATGTAAGATAGTACGATGACGCGTCCTAGGATAGCTGTACTAGGGTTCGAGCTAGTTACGCTATTGGTTACTTTACGATTCGGGAGGAGCTTGAAAGCCCTCGTCAACTGTATATAAGGCTCATTGTTCAGACCATGGATCCCTATCCTGGTCTTCTCAATACCACCACTATTGTTCGCGACCTAGGAGTGCCAACTTCCTTTCCTCTCATCTATCTTTCATCCTTACTACTTGTCCTAGCCTTTGTCTTCAGAGTCGTACTCCACGTTGAGGACATCGAGAGCGAAGACACCTTCAACGCCATGTACTAGGAAGAGTCACGTGCCTACGTCCTCACGTTAAGTCTTGACACTTCGTGTATCGGACCGAGCTTAGCATTAGTCATCGCCTTCCCTTGCGCCTAAGTCAGGCAACATTGTTGTGGCAACATAACAGGCAATGAATGTCCAAAGCACATTGAAAGTTCAGAAGTAAATATATTTACAATATATTTACAATTTATCCAACAGCATAACCCTTTCTTTATTGTAGAGTACATCATAAATAAGTGCACACTGTCTTGCATGAGAACATTTCAGACATTTCTCAAATATATTTCTTATAAAATTAACATAAAAATTCACATAACATTATACTCTGCCCACAGTGTCAATATATGCACAACAGATAGGATGGCCCTTCAGGCCATCCCTCACACACTAGTAAAAGAAAAAAAAACAGAGCATGATTAAATCATATTTATGTCTGTGATAAGCTACATAACTTTCGAGCTAACATTTATTTTTGGTTCCGGGTTTGTGGATCTGTGGTCACGTGATGTCATGTGACATATTAGGGGAGAGCGCGAGCTAGGACCTTGCGCGGGCCCGAGCCTGAGAGCCTGAGTACGACGGCCTGATGCTTATTTGCATGAAGACGACCGAATCCTGTGTGGTAGGCCGGAGAAGAAGACCGCCAATTTACGCCAAGCCCTTTGGGTTTACATGAAAGAGCAACGGAAGAGAGTAAGACGGTGCTTGCAATGTGTTGTCTCTTCCCGCCCCCCAGCGAGTGACGCTGCTATATGTGTGAACGCTAAGAATATCAAGATGGGGTATCAATTATCCGATAAACCAAGCCTGCTTAGCTCAGTGGTAGAGCGCGTCACTTGTATGTTCTTGTGGGTATCCGCGATGAAACTGCATGACGAGGTCAGTCGTTCAAACCGGCTAGTTGGCATTTTTATTTCTCCCCATCCTCCTCTGTTTTTTTTGTCTTTCTACATAAGTCACCATGGTACAAGATCCAATCACAATTAACGGACTCGAACTCCTGTTTTTTCATACAAAATGGAGGTATGGAGATCGTCGTGAGCCTGTAGTTACTAATACCAGTGATTAGCATGAGGACGACCCCTCCCGATTTCCTCCGACTGGGGATTCCTGAGTGTTAAGGAACGGATCGTGTCTGCCACTGCCAGTCGTATGATCTATGATACATTTGCTTCTATACATACAATATGTACCCGGTCGATCGGGCTACCTACACGCACGCACGCACGCACTCACCACGATCGTATCGCATCGCCAGCACGACCTCGACGTAACACCACTCTCCCAAGTTCTGCATTAGTGGTCAATTCTCTTCCGATGCTGGGGCGCCGCCGGCCGCGTTCAAAAAGTCCAGACATCCCCGCCCACACCCACGCCAAAGGAGCGGCACCCCGCCCGTCGTCTCGCCGACGCGCACGCCCGCGATCTCGGTCACCCATGTATACCGTTCCTCTGCGGGCAGCACGAATGGCGGGCCGAGTCGTGCCCACGCCATTGCCGCTGACCCCGCAGACGACGCCGCTGCTGGTGCAGGCGAAACACCGCAGTGCCGTGGGGACGGACAACGCCCAAAGCTCTTTTGCTCCTGCGCAGCTCCAGCCGCATCAACAGCACTCAACCCGCGCTCCCTCCTTTCCGCCTTGACATGCGCAGAGGAGAACATGCCCGCGCTCGCGCTCATCGTCGTAGCGCGCGAAAACGCATGTCGCCGCGGGGCGGAAACTGCGGCTGGTGCAACGCGCGCGAAGAGCGCCGCATCGGCGGGGGAGAGTGCACCGTCTTGGAGCGGGAGCAGGAAGCGGTCCTCGAGCGTTGTCGGTTGGCGCCGCGTGCGTGCGGTTGTCGACATCGTCGTCACCGTCGGGTGTGGCACCAGCGTGCGCTGTTGGCTCGTCGAAGATGGCGTAAGGAGGTAGCGCAGGACCACTTCGCGCAGTGGCGGGACGCGAAAGTGCACGTGCGTCGCGGCGTCAACGGTTTTAGGCCCCTCGCGCGCCGCTGGGTTGGCAGGGTCCGGATGCCATGGGTTCGTGTGGACTTTAAGATTGGTGAAGGTCATCGTCATCATCTCGGCGGGGAGGAAATGCAAATTGTTGTTGACTACGTCGAGGTCCTTGAGCGCATGTAACTGCACGATTTCTGGTGGGAGGTACTCGAGGCTGTTGTTCCCTACCATCGTGGTAGTTATCAGTACGTCCAGTGAACTAGAGAGGGGACAGTGAGTACGCACGGAGAGACAGCACGGTCAGGTTGCTCAGTCCGAAGAACTCTGGGGGGAGGGTTTTGATCTCATTGTTTGCGAGAAAGATCATAAGACCCTGGGACCGGGTCCTGCTGGGTGCAACGGGATGGGCGAAAAGGGATCGATGTGGAGACGAGAATACAGCTGGTGCGGTTTGCACGCGCTTAAAAGGGCGCTGCGTTGGTTCGGTGACGACGCCGAGACTATTGAGTTCCATAATGGATGGAGGTACAAAGGTAAGTCCTGCGTCTCTTCAAACTTCGTGAGTGTGATGACGTTTACCGGCAAGAGGGTGATCATGCATACTTCCAAGTGAATTCAGCCTCGCCCGTGTCGACCGCTCGTGTGATCTTCTCTTCCCACAAGGTAGCTTCATCTGGAGGTTCTACCTCGAGCTCTGATTGTGAGAAGTTCTCCTCTTCGCGAAATATATCTTCCAGCACTTTGGAGTGATCTGCAGAAGACGAGACACCGGGTCTATATGCCCAGCTGGCGGGTGTGTAGGATGAGTTGGTATATCGGAGCTCGTTAGAAGGGTGCTTGGTGGCGTGTGTGGATCCAGCAAACGGATGGCTTATGCCTGGTGGAGTTGGAGGGCGGTTGAGATCAAGGGGTTGGAGGGATGGAGATGAAAGAGGGGAAGAGTCCAAAACAGAAGAAGTAGACGGCGATCCCCCGGGTGAAGATGAGGGCGACATATATGCGCGGTCCTCTGGACTGATGAAGGACATTTTGTGGCGGCAGGGTCAGGCCGGGTATACGTGCATACGCGACAGAGCGCAGAAATATATGCAATTTCAACGGATTCCCCCGCATCACGAGACCGTGACCGTGTCAATCACGTGGAGTTAACTTACCATCAAGCCTGATATTAGTCAGCGCTATTTTCGTACGGTATTCCCCTGATTGATTGTTCCGTACTGCGGAATACTCAGAAAAGGTATATTTGTACAGAATACTCCCCCCGTGACAGTTACGCCGGATTACCCAGCGGGCGACTTCACGATGGATAGGTTAGAAATAATATATATTGGGGCAATGACGTCATAAGAATATGACCTCAGTGCGCGTAAATAAGGACGCGATAACCGACTCAAAACCAGTCCCAGCGTAAACCACTGCATCCGAACTGTGCTAGGCTGGCTTGCTTGATCATGACGTGATACAGGTGGACGGTGACAATGATTTCCCAATTATCGGAAGTGAACACAGAATCAATTTTGGAAGACCGCCGTGAACCAATCGTGGACGCGCCTCCTGTCTCATTCGCCCACGACGGGTTTTCTCAATTTCTAGATGTATACCAAAGCCGCAGGAATACCTTGGGGAATACGACAGAATTTTCTCGTCTCCCTCTCGCCTCGCATGCATGAAACCAGATCTCGGCAACCAGTGAGTGCTAGTGAGCTTTAGGCAGTCAATTTGGTTAGTGGCAGTTACCGCTATATGTCATGAAACGTGACCGCGGTTAACGTGCATTGTGAATGCAAGGTCGCCGCCAATTCGAAACCAACCTTCGCGTAGACCACTACCTCTTGCCATACCCACTCTAACGCTAGCAATGGCCCCCAACCGTCGGAAGACAGCCAAAGTCAATGGCACGAGCACTACCACTAAAACATTCGCCGAAAGGAAGGGTATAGTAAAAGAAAGAGCCCTCAAGCGCGCACAGCGCGCAGAGACTAGGCGCGTCGAGGCAGAAGAACACAAAGAGACCGTACGTCTGCTTCAGGATTCCGTCACGTAAACGAATCTCATAGACATGCACATTTGTTTCAGGGAAACGCGCACTTCCGCAAGGGAGAGTACTCCAAGGCTATCAAGGAATATGAAGCCGCAATCACGATCAACGGACCCACTCCCGCGTACCTCTCGAACATGGCTGCGGCATGGCTGAAGCTCGAAGCGTGAGTCTCGCCCACATCGTACGTGTGCCGCTCAATGACATGCGAGATACCCCACAGATATGACGCCGCAGAACTATGCGCTCAGCGCGCTCTTTGCATGAATCCACGGTTTGCTAAGGCGCGCTATCGTCGTGGCCTTGCGCGCAAGGGGAACCTCCAGCTAGCCGCGGCTGTCGTTGGTGCGTAGACTCGCGCCACCCCCTCGTATCTTGACGCCGACACTGAGACGAAGGGTTGGCACACTCACGCAGACTTCGCGGCCGTTCTTGTTCAAGATCCAGACTCGACCGAAGCAAGCAAGGCGCTCGACGAGACATTCACCCTCATTAGTGAGCGCAACAATGAGGAGGACGAGTTCCTCGCAGTGGAAGACTCTCGTCCGTCGCTCGCCGACCCCGGGAAGGAGCTCGAGTCCGTATCGGACTCGAGTGATTGGAACCACGAGGGGAACGGTTTTCCCTGCCGATATTATAACCACGACGGCTGCATGCGAGGCGTCGAGTGCAGGTTTTCGCACGCGCCGGATCACAAGAGTGTGCGGGATCGCCTGTGCGTCTTCTCTTCCGACCTTCCGCTTGCGTAGAGGAGCGCTGACTTTGGACGCCGGCCAGCGGGCGCAACGTTTGTGTACACTTCTTATTTGGGGACTGCAGATTTGGCAGTTGCGTGTATTCCCATGACAAGACCTATTTGCCGTTAGGCCGGTGGTGGGATGACGACGAGAAACGGGACGCTGTTGAGCATATTTCAAAAGGGCCGATCGCCAGACAAAATCCAGCCTTCCTTCCCTGCATATCTGCGATCATGGACGGCCGTATCGCATGGACACCTATGCTCGCGGCCGAGATGGAAGAAGTATCCACGCACTGGAGGGAAAACATGATGATGGTGAAATACTTCGGTGATATCATGGATGTTGGGGTAGAGTACGCCGCCCACAGGAACAGGGGAAGAAGGTCCAGAGGTGGGCGGGGTCGCGGTCGCGGCCGGACAGAAAACTGGGGCTTCACGGACGACGAGGTCCAGGAACTACTCTGTCAGGGTGTCAAACCATGGGACGAAGATGCTCGTGTAAGTGTTTTTGGTTGAAGTGCTTATTCTTTATTTTTTCTAACTTTCGGTTAGGATGTCATTGACGCCCTCTACTCGCTCTGACTAGAAAACTGATTTAGTGCTTTGTCTCCATAAGCCATCGATATACTGCGCTCGTAATTCACCGAGTAGTTTAAGTTTAGATACCATTCCATGCTCCCTATCAGACTCATTCCCTTGTCGACGCTCCGTATAAGAGAAAGGCGGTGGGGTGGGTGCAAGTACGCCATCATGTTGGAAACAGGGATCGGTACCAGGTGGTGTATGCCGTCGAGCGAGCTTGTCGCCAGGATGGCGCCTCCGAATCATCACGGCCAATCCCACGTCATCGTTCTCGGGCCCACTGAGACGGTGCTGGACATAACGGGTCCCGTGTCGCCCGATTCCTGATCGCAACAGTCCTCCTGGTCTGCGAGGTCATGATAGTCATCACCATTAGTGCCTTAACTCCCAAAGACCTTCTTAAACGGGCGATGTCGCGGTGGACCGCAGATACACGCGAATGTATCGCACAGAAATGGAGTAGCAGTGGAGATGAAGCGAGGGGGGGGGTCCCCACAACGCAGTGGGCACATCAGAATTAACATTGGTAAGCGTCAAGGTGAAGGGAAGATCAGAGGAGGACAATCCCAGGGGCTGGGTGTGTTGGACGACGAGACGTTCCCAGAGGAAAACCCCCACAGAAAGGCAGCTCCGGTACTTGCCTTTTCCCGTGTCTAAATGAGGCGGCGGGAGTTGCGTCCTAATCGCATCCTTCCCACGCGCCGGTCCGCTTTCCCGTCAACTTCGAATTGAGTCTCCGCTTCAACACGTCATTTTTTTACTTACACAAGTCAAGTAATGTCGAATAGTTAGATAATAAATTTGATTATTCCTTTCTGGTTAAGAGCCAAGCAAAAAAGGAATTACATTAACTAATCAAAACAAGTGCGGTTTTTTTTACAAGTCGATATCTTAGTGTGTGATCTACTGTGTGCTAGGGTAGTATGGTTGGGAGGGGAGAAAATGGGCATAAGGCCAGTACATAGGGTATGTCGTGTGATGTGGGACTTGAGAATATGCGCCGAGTGAGTAAGCGGCGTGAGTCGGGTACCACACAAGGGGGGCCGAGGGCACAGGGCCCGGTTTGCGTGCGCCCTTAGTGCATAAACAGGGGCGAAGGGAGCAAGAGCCTCCCATTCGTGTCACCCTTGCGCGCAAATGGGAGGGTGGGGTGGGGCCCCCTTCCTATTCCCCGCGCGGCACTTGGTTCGCGTGTCGCCCCTGCGCCGACCCGGAGGAGGGGCGCCGTTTGCAGGTTTGCGCGCGGCCCCAGTTCGCATGCCCCCGTTAAGTGTGCAAACGGGGACGGGGCGCAACGGTGAAAGGAGGGCAAACCCTCTCATTCCCGCCTCCCATTCGCGTGTCGCCCTGCATGCAACGGGGGGGTGGGGGCACTTGCGGGTTTGCGCTTGGCCACGGTTCACGTGCCCCCTTTGCGCGCAAACGAGGGTGGTAGGACACAAATGATGGGATGGAGGGAGCCCCCGCCGCTTTCGAGTTTGCGCGGCCAACTCTCGCGTGTCGCCCTTTGTGCGCGAGAGGTGGAAGGGGGCGAAAAGGGGGGGAGCTCCTTCATGTTCCCGTGTGGCCTTGCGTTCGCCTGCTCCTTGTGGGTGCAAAAGGGTGGATGGGGTGGGCGTGCCACTCCCATACGGCCCCCGGTTCGCAAGCCCTCTTTGGGGGGGAAGGGCGGGGAATGTTGCGCGCCCCCCTGCTTGCGTGCTGCAGTTGTGCGTAAACGGGGACGAGGCAAAGGAGGGCGGCACCCCTTCCGATTCGCGCGCAAACGGGGGGCGGGAGGTGCAAAGGGGAGAGGTACGTACCTCTCTCCGTATTCCGCGCGGCTATCCATCTATTCATGCTCCCATCCCCTTGCGCGTGAATCGGAAGCAGGAACGGGGGACGCACACTCCCCCTCTTTTGCGTCCACATTTTTGCGCAAAGGAGGGGAAGGGAGTGGACGAGGTGGGTCGGAAGGGCCAGCGAAACATGGTAGGGGAGGGGCATACGTTTATCGTATCCCGGTCCGATTGGCAGTGTGAAATCAATTTTGAAGGTTATGGAGGGGGTTGGGGGGATTTTTTTGTCTCTCCTTTCCCGCCGCCCGCCGACGCGTCACTTACGCGTTGTTTTCATTTATTATGTTCTTGTCCTTTATTGTATGTTTGCTTTTATTGTTACTCGTACAAATAGAAACAAGAAAAGTTTTTAAAAAATAGTAAAGAAATCGGGGTTTGAAGTTGAGTTGCGGTTAAGCGGCCCACTCTCACCGGCGCGTGGGAAGGATGCGATTCGTCAATCGCTGGCGGCGGGACATCCGTGGCCGAACATATCGCGTTCCGAGCGTGGATTACCCGAATGCGACAAGGAGCATCTCATCGCGAGATGCTTGTAACAACACCATAGATGGAGGAACGACTCGGAAGGAGCGACATGGAGGGCTGTATAGGCGCCGTCCTACTTTTGGTGGCGAGGGTAC
Organism: Lactarius psammicola; assembly: GCA_025769895.1. Lineage (NCBI taxonomy): Eukaryota > Fungi > Basidiomycota > Agaricomycetes > Russulales > Russulaceae > Lactarius > Lactarius psammicola. The sequence continues at coordinate 16,738 of WTXK01000106.1, forward strand.
GCCCTCCCGCGACACCAATCTTCAAAGCGTCAACTCGAACGACTCCACCGTGTCTCCCACGGACCAACTCGTATAGTGGATTATTCCAATATACTCATTAGCCCAAGTATACGACACGATGACCGATTACGCTACCCTTCCGCTGGAAGCGCACGACAATAGATCGGTGTTTCTCGAGCATTCGTGGAACATTGGCAGGGCTTACCGAAATCAGGCTATGGAATTGATTTCTATATGCCAACTCCTCTCCCGTCTTGCGCCACCAAAGCTTGCGCACGAAGATGCCGAGCTGAGAAGGTGACTAACCACCCCAGGTTTCCTCTCTTTAGTCTCTGACCCTTTCTTGTAGAATGCGTCGAGTGTGTGATCTCGCGTTGCGTTCCGCTGCAGATTCGGGCACGAAAGTGACTGACGAGGCGAATGCACGATTTAAAGATGCAATTCAGATGTTGAGTAACTACTCAAAGAAAAGGCATTGTTTGTGAGCAACAATACCAACAGTACTTACAGTAACGCCCTCCACTGACTCCCATTCTGGAAGAGACTTCCCGCCTACTGTCTATTCAAAAATGGAAAAAGCAAAATGGAAAGATAGCTTAGAGAGAGATTGGCCGCAAGCGGTGGGGTCCGCGTGCCTTTCTATGCCTCCCCACACCAACTCTAATTCTCCAGAAACCTGACGAATCCGCGCCAACGATGACCATCAACTTCGTGCTCCTTCGGTCTCCACTACTGTCCCCTCACGACCCAGAAACCATCATCGTGAGCCGTAAGCACCGATTCATACGGGGCTTGTCTTTAATAATAATCTTAATAATCCATCAGAGGAACTCAGTGTCGGTCCGTCACTTCCAGAGATTCTTTGGAACTTTTGTCGTTACAAGGACCGTGCACGTATCACCCTCGAGCAAAACCCACATTTCTATTTGCGTTGCCCTGAAGACGAGAGCGCATATACGCCTATGTTTCGGCGCCACCCACTTCAAGACACAATCGGAGCACTTGAACACAATGACATCGTCTATATGCTCTTCGATAGGCCATGCCGTGTGTTTCTTGATACCGAACACAAATCCAGGATCTTTGGCAACATCTGGTTGCTGAATGGCTCCTTGATTTTCAGAGGTTTGTCCCACCTCTCCCTATCTTGTCGCTTTCTCACCGACGTATTTCTAGATAATACCGGGGTACTTGAGGGAGAACAACTTGTCAGAAATTCTGGAATCCGTGGCAAATTGTGGTGCTGCGAACAACCAGCGGTGTACCACGACTCCGAGTCCCGTTCCCGATTGAATTATCACTGCTTGCGGCCCATTGTAACAACACCATTAGGCGATTCCCCAACAGAGGGGACATTCGAGGACTGGACAGTTGAGTCGCCCAGCATCGCACTCTATTAACATCCATATTTACGGTTCACGAGTACTTCCTGGATCTACGAGCAGTCTGGTATGTTTTCATGCGTCTAATTACTCCGACACCACACGCAAACTTCTGCATAGGACCTGCCCCCACCGCCTCCAACATCTGAGCGACCAGGATACCGCGTGCTATACACGACTATCAATTCACTCGAGGATGATATACTCCTGGGTATATTTAACTACTATCGACTGGACGACGAGAATGCCTGGAATGTCCGACTCGGGTGGTGCAAGCTCTCTCATGTTTGTCGGAGATGGCGTCACCTCGTACATACCTCGGCATTTCACCTGGGTATGCATATTCTGTGCACGAATGGTACTCCTATAGTGGACACGCTAGACCATTTACCGCCCCTGCCACTCCTCGTCGATTACAAGTATGCAATTGGGACCGTAAGCGCGCAAGATGAGTTGGGAATATGCTACCCCACCCCTATAATGGACACGCTAGACCTTTCACCGTCCCTGTCGCTGTTCGCCGGTTACAGGCATATGACCGTGAGCGCGCGAGATGAGTCGGGAATATACCACGCACTCCTGTCTCGTGATCGCGTACGCCAGCTTGTCCTCCACCTCCCGCCTTTGATTTCGCATAAGTTCCTTATGCTCATGGACGAACCCTTTCCAATATTGGAACACCTTTCTCTGTCGTTCACAGATGAAGTCACGGGTCTGGTACTTCCTAAGACCTTTCTGGCCCCAAATCTACGCCACCTCACACTTCTCGGTGTCGGTCTTCCAACAGGACTATCGTTACTCTCCTCCACTGTCTCCCTCGTCACACTCGCCCTTACGAACATCCAAGTTTCTGGTTACTTTCAGCCGAGACAATTAGTGGCACGTCTTCGGTCCCTTCCCCAGCTCGAGGGATTGTCTATCGGTTTCTCGATCCCCATACCCCGTCCCAGCGCCGAGAGGGAACTGTTAAGTAAACAAGGAACTCCCGTGACGCTTCCCAGCCTCAAATGCCTCAAGTTCCAAGGTGTTAGCGCTTATCTGGAACGCCTTGTCTCTCAAATTAGGGCCCCTCTTCTGGAGCGACTCGACATTACGTTATTCGGTCAGATCGCCTTCGCATTACCACACCTATCCCGCTTCACCAGTATAACAGAAGGGCTCAAGCTCCCCACTGCGAAGGTTTTCTTTAGGTCCGATAGGGTCTTCGTAATCATGGACCACCACAGTGCCCAACGGTACGAGTACGAGGGGCGTTTCGTTTTGCGTGTGATGTGCAAGCAGTTTGACTGGCAAATCGACTGCGCAGCGCAGATCTGCAGCGCGCTTATGCCCGCTCTGTCTGGTGTCGAGAAGCTCACACTCAACTACCCACTGATGATGCCAACCGAATGGCAGAACAGCGAGATCGATGGCACAACATGGCACGATCTTCTCAGATCGTTCATCGGGGTAAAGGAGCTTCATATTTCTAACTCGCTCTCGGAGGAGCTCTCTCGTGCGCTGGAGATGGATGAAATAGGATCAGACCCGGGGTTGCTACCCGGTCTGCAAGAACTAGTGAGCGAGTTCGAGGGGGCACATGCGGCCAGTCTGTTTGGTTCATTCATTCACGCTCGCCGGGTTGCGGGTCGCCCGGTCCGCTCGTCGTTCCCACCCCCGCGCCGAGCCCGTTTTTTCAGTCGCGCCTCCATGCCGTCGGTTTTCGGGACGAGTGGAGGGGAGATAATTGATCAAGATACACTGGTGCACACTCAAGACACATGACAAGGTGGACTTATACTCGACCTAGTGCCAAGGGGGGTGGACGGCAAGTCCAACTGCCATTGTCTGTGTATTAAATAGGGATGTGTAGACTTGCGGGATCAGTTATTGTTTTCACAGTGGCAATGGGGCAATGCTATGGAGTGACCAGACTCTTGCATACGCGTGACGGCGGGTTAGTAGCACCACCAAACGGCGCCATATCGCCACTCGCAGTGTGCGACTCTACAAGTACGGATAGCTATCCAACAACGCACAGCGCACCTGTCGTCATCGAGAGATATTCAAGTCCTCCAACCTCGCCCGTCGACAGAGAAACACACATTACTGCTTCTTCACTCCGCAATATCGATGGTCCACACTGAACAGACTGAACAGCCCTGGTCTGCTTTCAAGTGAGACATCAGTCCATTCAGTGTTTAAGCAGACAAGACGACCGTTTATGTTTATCAAGGTGAATGTCGCTCACCATTCCTAGCCCAAGTCTAAACTTCCTATTTCCTTTATGACACTACGTTTCCCGCATACGCCAGTGGCTCCTTTGGCAAAAACTCGAGCTTCCAGATTCTCGTGCTTTCACGCAAGACAACTATTGTGGAGTTCATGCCCCCACTAGCACGTGGTCTCTGAAAGCGAGCACGCTCCAAAGGTTCCCCAGTATCCTGGACCATCGTTGCGATGGGGTATGCGTCGCCGACATATCTAATTATCATGACGCTTGAGTATGACACCGAATCATGAGCCACATCCAACGGAACTGCGGAACTCTGTAAGGAAAGGCGATACCAGTCGACTTTTGATTCCGACGAGAGGCCGGGCGGGTAACTTACGCTGTCCAACACATGCATGTTGAGGGACTGCAGACTGTTTGAGCGGCGTCAGATTCTGAAAGTGCCAGACTCGGAACGGGTTAATTACGTATACGCCACAGAAACGGGCACGTGCCCGCGGCGCGTAATATCCAAGCACGCGACGCGACCACTAATTGAAAACCAACCCCCACGTAGGCCACTTCCCCTTGCCATAACCGCTCTAACGCTAGCAATGGCTCCCAATCGTCCAAAAAGAGCCAAGGCTTGTAGAACGAGCACTACCACTAAAACAGTCGCTGAAAAGGAGTGGTTGTTGAAAGCAAGAACCCTCACGCGCGCACAGCAGGCAGAGGCTAGGCGCGTCAAGGCAGAAGAACACAAGGAGACTGTACGTTTGCTTCCGCGACTCATGATTGTGTCACGTAAACTAATCTCATGGACGTGTTCATTTTTCAGGGAAATGCGCACTTCCGCAAGGGAGAGTACCGCAAGGCCACCGCAGAATACGAAGTCGCTATCGACATTCTCCCCACTGCCGCGTACTTCTCGAACATGGCCGCGGCATGGCTGAAACTTGAGGCGTGAGTCTCGCCCATATCGCGTGTGCGCTCCCCAATGACGTGCGAGATACCTCGCAGATATGACGCCGCAGAGGAATGCGCCCAGAACGCTCTCCGCCTTGATCCACGGTTCACCAGGGCGCGCTATCGTCGTGGCCTTGCACGCAAGGGGAACCTCCAGCTCGCCGCGGCTGTCGTTGGTGCGTTGACCCATGCCACTCCCTCGTGTCTTGACGCCGAGCAGAGCCAATGAGACTGACGGTTGGTACACCCACGTAGACTTCATGACCGTCCTCGAGCAAGATCCCAACTCGACCGAAGCAAGGAAGGCGCTCGATGAGACATTCACCCTCATTAATGAGCGCAACAACGAGGAGGATGAGTCCGTCACGGAGGAAGACTGCGGTCCGTCGCTCACCGACCCGGGGAAGGAGCTGGAATCAGTGTCGGACTCAAGTGATTGGAACCACGTAGGAAACGGTCTTCCCTGCCGGCATTATAATCACGATGGCTGCATGCGAGGTGTGGAGTGCAGGTTTTCGCACGCGCCAGATCACAGGGGTGTGCGAGATCGCCTGTGCGTTTGTTTTCTTCAGACCTTTCCCCTGCGTGGTGAAACGCTGACTTTGGACGCTGGCCAGCGGGCGCAACGTTTGTGTGCACTTTTTACTCGGGGACTGCAGATCTGGCAGTTGCGTGTTTTCTCATGACAAAACCTATTTGCCATCTGGTCGGTGGTGGGATGATGAGCAGAAACGGGGTGCTATCCGGCTTTTATCAAAAGGGCTGATCCGCAGACAAAATCCGTCCTTCCTGCACCACATATTCGCGAACATAGACGACCGTATCGCATGGGCGCACCCCACCGAGAAGGAAGACGAATCCACGTACTGGAGCGAAAATATCGAGATGCTGAAATACTTCGGTGATGAAGTGGATGATGATTGGTTGGAGGTGGAGTATACCGCCCAGAGGAGCCGCGGCCAGGCAGAAAACTGGGGCTTCACGGACGACGAGGTCCAGGAACTAATCTGTCAGGGTGTTAAACCATGGGACGATGACGCTAGTGTAAGTGATTTTGGTTTAAGCACCTCGTATTTTTTTTTTCTGATTTTGGTGTTAGGATGTCCTGGACGCACTCCGCTCGTTGTGACTAGAAACCCGTTTTGTCTCACATGAACTCTCGATATACCTCGCTCGTAGTTTGCCAAGTAGTTTAATTTTTGATATAATCCCATACTCCCTATAGACTCCTTCCCGCCTCGATGCTCCGAATAAGAGAAAGGCGGTGGGATGGGTGCAAATGCCAAGTACGCCCGCCATGTCGTAAACGGGGATCCGCGCCAGGTGGCGTACGCATTGTCGGGATGGCACCTCCGAGTCATCACGGTCGATCCCACTTCATCGCTCTCGGGCTGCTGAGAGCTGCTAGACGGCAGCAGATTCTGAGTTTCCCGATTCCTGACTGCTACGACAGTCCTCTTGATCTGCGAGGTTATGATAATCACCTCGTTTGATATTGGCATAGACGGGGTGAGGACAACGTGTGGCGACTGCTTCTCAGCGAAACGCGTGGTGCTGATTGGCGTCATCATGTGGATCCGCGCAATGAGCGAAAAGTCTTCTTACTTGGCTTGCCACGTGTAGCCTAGTACATCGACATAGTCGTGCTTGTCGAGTGCAGTGATGTGAGCAAGGTCCGTGTAAGGACGCGCACAAAACAGGTGGTGTTGCGCGCGTTGAGGATGAGGGCGGGCTGCGTATTATTGGAATTGGAAACGAAGAGATAGGAACATATCGGATACGGGCTCGGATGGAGGCATGGGGGCATTGGGACCGCAGATGCATGCGAACGCATTGCATGGAAGTGGTGTAGCGGTAGAAATGAAGAGGAGTGTCTACAAAGCAATGTATCAGATATTGGTGAAGGGCGGATCAAAGGAGGGACAGACTTTGGTGGATTGTACGTGTTGGGCGATGAAACAAGCCGCTTGTATTTACGTTCCAAGAGGAAAACACCCACAGAAAGGTAGCTCCCGTGTCTAAATGACGCATCGGCGCTCCTCCGTGGCTATACGTATCGCGTGCTGGGCGTGGATTATCCGAACACGACAACGACAAGGGACATTTCGTCGCGAGATGCCTGTACGCCATAAATGAGGGAACGACTCGGAAGGAGCGACACGTCCGAAAGGGAGGGCTGTATAAGCGCCCGGCAAGGCTTGTGAGCAATAATGCCAGTTCCACTGACTCCTAATCTGGCAGAGACCTCACCATCTATTCAAAAAATGGGAACTAGCGAAAAGGAAAGATAGCGTACAGAGAGATTGGTCGCATGTGGTGAGGCTTGCATGCGCCTCTCTTCACACCTCCACCTGACTCTGCTTCTCCAGAAATTTGAGTGTTTGACAATTTATACGGGGCTCATCTTCGATAACAATCTCATTCATCCATCGGGGGAGCTCAGTGCCGGTCCATCCCTTCTGGAGATACTTTGTAACTTTAGCCGTTAAGAGGACCGTGCACGTATCTCCCTCGGCCAGAACCCTCACCTAATTCGACACCATACTACACCGCTTCAACTCGCTATGCTCGGGCTTCTGTCTACGCCGATGGACGTACTGGTTAGCGGCACTCATTAGGCCCCATAACATGTAGGAAATGGACAGCCAACCGGGAGTTCGGGAGACACGCACGAGCTCCCGGTTAGCTGCCCGTTTCCAACAGGTTATGGGCCCTGATGAGCGTCGCCAACCGGTCTGCTGCTGCTGCTGCTGTTACACATATCTCCGCCATTGGACAGCTTCCTTCCGACATCCCTCGTCTTGAATGCAAGGGTACGACATAAACACCGTGACGACTCCCTCACCTAAGGAATCATGCGTATACGAGCGACAATCAATACTCACCTAGATAGACACAATGCACTATCTAGGTGTAAGTTAAGAGTTCTAAGGATAACGTAAAGATGGTTCTCACCTTAGGAATTGCGCGCGTGTACTGGTGACAACTGGGGCGTACACTGTACAGTGCCGAGTATTTATCTACACGAAGCTAAGACGGAAATTAGATTCACATGGTATACGAAGTCTGTGATTCTATTGATCGGCTTGTGATTTTATTAGTTTCAATTTCGATCCGAAAAAAAAATGGCCGATCGTGCGCGCTGGTATCTCAACAAGTAGTTTATTGAGCAATCCTAGACATATACCCAAAGTCGCGAGGTTCTATACCGGGAGCGTCTTATTTATTCAAGTGATGTTCGTGGGTTGGCACGGTGGATAGCGGCACTTTTATGAAATCAGATGAAAACCGAGGCATGCGCCAGTTGATGAGTCACTGGAAACATACAGTAGCCAACTTCAAGTTTCACACCCGCAGCTGCGAACGAGGCTCGAGACTCTTGGCAGGGAAATTTCCTATTATCTTGTAGTCCTATGGCAACGTCGTAGTGTCGAGGTCAGAGACAGAAATCTGTAGCGGCGGAGTGATTCCCAGCAGCAGTCTAAGCTGGCACCAAATCTGTTACGCACAGTAAGGCGTAGCGTCGGAGGTTCAAGCGGTGTTCGGGAAATGCCGTCAATCAGACAGCGGAGCGATGATGCACAAGATGAGAGGAAATGCGGAATGAAGCCGCGTTCGATATTTGTGAAGCCAAAGAGATGCGATTCAAGAAAAAGCTACCGTAGTTGAGTACAGTAGGTCGAGCTTAAGGCTCTGATGCTTGTTACAGAGGGTTTTTATAGATGTAGAACCAAACCGTAGAAGCTACAAGAATACGAGAGAACAATCGGTTTCAAGTCATACAAAGCGTCCGTCAACATGTTAGAGAAAGAGTAAGAATCATATGGAATGATGTAGAAACGTCTGGAAAGTGTAACATTACCCCCTCCTTAGCATCGAGAACGCTCTGCTCGTCGATGTTGGATGCGCGTGTCACGAAGCCTAGCCTTCCTTTCCCTGCGCTCTTGCGGAGTTTCTTCAGTGTAAGCTCTTGTACTACAAAACTTTGTGTATCCGGGATGAGCACGTGCTACCTTGCATTCGGTGCGACAGGTGCGATGGGGATTGTAACACTGTTCGCTTGCGTGCCCGTACTTGCGGCAATAACTGCACTGATTGAACATAAGGCAATCTTGCGTATTGTGAGTGGTGACTTGACACCATCGACATGCCACAGCAAGGGGAAGGGGATCGATAGAAGGGAAATCGGCGATACAATTCATAGCATGTTGAAGTTCAAGATCACGAACCATCATAAGCGGATCGTCTTCTCTTTGTAATACTTGCTGGACTCGATTGTAGACGTTATGTTGCGAAAGACGATTGACTGAATCCTTGATGTCCTTCATTTTCTCTCCAATCTCTGCGCGTATAACGGCAAGATCGGTGTGCTTCTGCTGAAGTTCGTCACATGTGGTTCGATAAAACTGTACCTCCGCTTCTAATGACCAATCATCGATAGTCCGCAGGGCTCGATTGATATGGCATTTCATCATCATATCGGAATCGAAGACTCGCTGTTGGGGTAGGGTGAGTGTAGGACGTCCATGGTACTTTTTGTCAGCGCGTAGAGGTTCTTTGAAGACATGATGCCCACGCCCTAAAGTGCCGAGGATAGTGGGATAAGAACTGAAACGATTGTACTTGATATAGGTTGCTTTGACGAGACGGGCATGTTGATTGGTGATCATGAGGGGATAGTGATGTGGAGTGCGCTCGTGATTGAAGCACCAGCCTTCACCAGGATGGTTAGTGGGAATAGCCGGATTTTCAACTTCAACAAGCAGTTCGGACATGGTAAAATCGGTGTCTTCTAATGGCGGAATGTTTTCTTTGTCGCTATTGTCGTCATAGGTGGTGATATTGATTGCCTGAATGCGAATAGGTCGGAGAATTTCTCGTAGAGTGGGTGGTGGAGTAATCTGGTGATTTCCTGCCACAACGCGTTGCCACAAATGCGCTATTTCAGCGGCATCTCGAGCAGCAACCGCGATTTGACTGAAAGACTCAACAGATAGAAGGGAAGCCATGAATTGTACAAGAGGTAGGAGCAATTGGAATGAGGGTGTGGAATGTTGATATCGCTTCATGTAGAGGGATTTTTATACCTTGTCAATCGCGAGTTGTGAAATTTCTTGATCAAGTCATCTGCGTGCATATGATCTTTCTCTACCCACTCATTTTCCGATGTTGGGAACCCTTTCCACTTGATCAGATATTGTAACTTGCCCCCTCGTTTACATCAGACATCCAGAATTGCTTCGATTTCTTGTTCTTCTTGTCCTTCTATTACGTCAGGAACGGGAGGTATGAATGCTGGGCTGTATTGTTCCGTTTCCTGAAATGGTATCAGAAGATCGATATGAAAAACGTTGTGAATCCGCATGTGCTCTGGAAGTTCTAATCAATAGGCAACATTAGATATCTTCTTTGTGATTCAAAAAGGGCCATATCGTTTAGGGGATAGTTTTCGCGATGGGGATTTGATATGCAAGTTCCGGTTGTCTAACCAAACCTGATCTCCTTCGTTGAATTGAAATCAAGGTTCCCTTGTCTTGTAACGCTGTAGCAATGCTTGTGCCGCATGTAACCTGGCTTCCTGCAATTGTATAAGCCATTCAGTGGTCGCTGGTGCTCGATCTTCTCCTGTAGCTTCTATCGATACACCTGGTTGCATGCCAAATAACAACTTATGTGGCGTCTTCTTTGTTACGTCATGTGGCCAAGAATTGTGAGCAAATTCTGCTGCTGGTAGAAACGATACCCAATTATCTTGCCCTTGTTGATCGACCCATGAATGCAAATATTGTTCTACCCAGGCATTCATCCACTCAGTTTGTCCGTCTGTGTGTGGATGGAATGCTGTACTAAGATTTTGTTGGATACCGGTTTGTTTACACAATTCGGTTGTGAAAGCACTGGTGAAACGCGGATCGCGATCGGAAATTATTCTTTTGGGAATACCGAACCAAGGAACTAAGTGTCGGAAATAGAGGGTAGCCATGCCTTCTCCCGTAATATTCTTTGTGCATGGGAGAAATTTGGTTGCCTTGCTACATCCTTGATCCACGATGGTGAGAATTGCATTGTACTTTCCTGAAGGGGGTAGATCCGTGATAAGGTCCATGCTGACATACTGAAAAGGGCCTTCTTCTACCGGGGTATCCAGATGTTGCAATGGTGCATGTGGTCGCCAATGTACTTTATTGGCTTGACATGTGGGGCATCCTTTGACATATTGCTCCACAAACGTCTTAAGATTCTTGCCCTCGTAACGTTGACGTACTAAAGCCCATGTATTTGCCATCCCTGGATGTCCTGCCAGTGGTGTATCATGAAGATCGTAAACAGCCCGTCGTCTTTTCTCCGTCTCTTCTTCTTCCAGATAAGTTTTTCGTGATGCAAATAATGTGTCCGGAAGCAAAATAATGTTTTCATTGACGTCATTCACCCCCTCCTTAAGGTCCAGACGTCGCGACAATAGATCAGCCATGGTGTTAAGAGAACCGGGAATGTGATGCAGGGAAAAATCGTATTCCGCCAGGGTTTCCAACCAGCGTGCTTGTCGGCCAGAGATCTTATGTGGTTCCCGGAAAAACGCTAGATTATTATGATCCGTCAGCACTGTAATCTGATGCTTGGCCCCAAGCAAGTGATGACGCCAGTGACGGAATGATTTGACGATAGCCAGGAGTTCTCGATCATACACATCGTAATTGATCTCAGCAGGGAGCAATGATGCCAAGAAAAATGCGACTGGATGATCACAACCATCAGATTGTTTTTGCGTAAGAGTGGCTCCAATGGCGAATGCAGATGCATCAGTTTGAACCGTGAAAGGGCGTTTATAATCGATGGTGGCCAAAACAGGATGAGAGGCGAAGCGTTCTTTTAGGGTACAAAAGGCAAGGTCATGAGCAGGGGTCCATGAGAAAATAACGCCTTTCTTGGTTAGATTGTGAAGAGGTCGTGCAATCTTGGCATAATCAGCAATGAAAGGCTTATAAAAATTCCCAAAGCCTAAGAAAGAGCGAACTTCGGTGACCATGGTCGGAATAGGCCAATCTTGGATACCTTTGAGTTTGACGGAATCCATTTCAATACCTTCTCGACCAATGATAACGCCAAGATACTCCACAGAGGTATGGGCGAATTTACACTTTTCCGGCTTCAGAAAAAGATCATTGTCTTGAAGACGTTGCAAAATTATCTTGACATGTTCAAAGTGATCTTCTTTAGAGCCACATGTTGCTACCATGATATCGTCCATGTAAACCTTGAGCCATCCCTGCGCGATTTCACTTCAAAAGATTTCATCCATCATGGTTTGGAAAGTTGCGGGAGAATTGGTGAGACCGAAGAACATAACAAGGGGTTCGAATAATCCTCTACTGGTTTTGAATGCAGCTTTCCATTGATCACCATCTTTGATCCGGATATTATTGTAACCCCAGCGAACGTCCATTGTTGTATACCAATCCTTTCCTGGAGCGTGGGTAACAAGATCGGCTATGAGGGGTAACGGATATTTGTTTTTCTTGGTCCACGTATTCAATCGTCGATAATCTTGCACGGGACGCAACTTGCCATCTTTCTTCTTAACAAAGAAGAATGGTGCCACATAAGGGGAATCAGATGGTATAATATAACCCTTGTCTAGATGTTCCTTCAAAAATTTGTCTTGCGCTTCTTGTTCTGCTTGAGTAAGTGGATACACCTTGCAGTCCAATGAGGTCGGCGCATTTGGAAGCAATTCAATTTTATGGTCCCATCGTTTTGATTCTGGAAAACGCAACGCAGCTTCTTCACTGAACACGTGTTTAAATGAATGAAGTTCCTTTGGCACGAGTTCTTCTATGGATTGTTCTGTATGATTGTATGCTGCTTCTGCAAGTTGTTGAGCATGAGTGACTTTACATATCATTACTTCATCTCCGTCCTTGAGGTGAAGAATGCGTATGAGCCATTCTTTTGGGTTAGCTAAAAGGGCCGGATTGTTTTCCGGATTCTTCCAATCGAGAGGTGTCTTGCATGATGCTACCCAAGGATATCCGAGGATAAGACAATCAGATCCTAGATCAGCAAGATAGAAGCGATGGGTGGTGCCTAGATTCATGTCATCAGGTTCATTTGAGGTTCGGAGATCAAGATCAACAAATTGTGTGATAGGACCACTTTGGTTTGGTGTCCCATCCACATTTCGAATGAGCCGAGGGTTTTTCATTTTGACAGGTTTTAACTGTAATTGTCAAGCAAGTTCTGGCGTTATGAAATTATGAGTGGCCCCAGTGTCAACTAAGGCATCGGCCGTTTCATAGTGTTCTTTGGTGAGAAAGCAAACTGTTATTGTGAGAGCATTCACTTTAGGTACAAAAACACTATTAGGCATGAGAGCTCGGATCCAGGCCGTAGGACCAGAGCTTATTGAAAATCCGCACCAAGCTTCCTAAGAGCTGCAGCCATTTTGTCTTGCTGTTCCATAGTCATCTTAACAGACATAGCAGCTACGCGTGTGATCCATTCGTCAGTGATCGTGTCGGTTTCAATTTTCGGAGCGGAAGTGGGTACAAAGGGATTGGTGGAAGTAAAAGGGTTTGTGGAAACGGCTGTTGCAGGAACAGTTGAAGCCGTGGCGATCCGAGGCTTCCGATCCAGGCAAAGGCGACTAAGATGGCCTTGACGTCCACAGTTGTAGCAACGTCCTTCGGATCGGTATTTCTGTTTTTCTTCTTCGGTTGTAGCCTTGCGGATAACATCGACATCCATTGCATCGGGGTCGCATCATTGCTGCCGTTGCCCTCCATTCGTGTTCCATCGGCATGTGAATGGATTCGTACCGGGGTGTCGTCCTCCGATCTGCTGAAAGGGATTATATTCTTTAAGGGACTGGACCTTAAGCCAGTTACGATGGTTTTGCTGAGCGGATTGAACCCATTAAACGAAATTCTCCGGGTTGTCGTTGAAGATACATGAGCTGGCGAGACCGCCCTGCAAACCTTGCGCGAACATCCTCATGGCGTCAGGACCGTTGATGTCGAGCCCAGCTCTGTTAGCACAATCCTGGAAATCAGCAACATATTTGTCGAGTCTTCCCTCCTTCATGCGAAGTTTGAGAAGGGCCTGGTGAGCTCTGTCGGCGTCGGCATAATCGGTAAATGCGTCTTTGAACTCACGTTCGATAATTTGCCATATGTCGAAGCCGAAAGGTGGAAATTCTTCTCTGTCGTGAATTTTCTTGAGCCAATCTGAAGCACGATTTGCCCAGTGGATTGCTTTGCCCTGACACATGCCTAAGAAAAGAGCCGTACGTCGCATTGGGTCCTTGATCATTCCAGCGTCATAATTCATAAAGCAATACCTATCAAAGGCAACTAGGAATCGCCGGGTATCGCTGCGTTCTCCCATAAAGGGTGTTGGGGCCGTTCCTTCAAGGCGTTGTCCTTGCATAGCTTTAAGGATTTCACGGAAGCGTGCTTCGGGATCGGGACTGGATGCTCGCGTTGAGCCAGGAGAGTTACCTCCTCCTCCTCCTCCTCCTCCTTGTGTTGGTGTCAGGGTACTTGCTGTTGTTTGAATGTGTCCGGACGCAGATCATCCCTTTCCTTTGAAAGCATCCTGTACTGTGGCCACAGTAACTTTGGATCCGGAAGACCCAAAGTTAAGACCTGTTCCTGGTGCCGATTCGGTTACCGGACTTGCTGTGCGGGATGGATGTGCGCTAACGCTAACGTTTACTTGCAGGGCTGAGGTGAATCCTGTCGGGACGGGAGAGTGAATGTTGCTTGTTGTTCCATGCACCAACGTTTGAGCTCGAAGCTCGTCGAGATTCATGTGAGGAGCGGGATCGTGCATCAAATGAAACCGGCCTGGCACTACTCGAAAAGCTATATGTTGCTTTCTTTCTTCGTCGTATCGCACTTCAAACCATACACCTGCGTAAGCTTGTATAGCGTGCTTCATTCCGTCGGTGTCGCGCACATAATACCCTGTCCAGGGTGCGTTATCTTCTCCTATATTCAAGAATACTGTGTTCTTGTTGAACGGTTCTCCTATGATGTTGGTTTGTGTTAGAGTGACGGGGAACAGTAGACGTAGAACGCCTCCTCCATCTCCTTCAGTGTAATGGGACATAGCCATAACAAGATCTATTCATCAGTGTTGTGTGTTCGAGGAAAGCTCAACCTAATGTTACGCACGGTAAGGCGTAGCGTCGGAGGTTCAAGCGGTGTTCGGGAAATGCCGTCAATCGGACAGCGGAGCAATGATGCACAAGATGAGAGGAAATGCGGAATGAAGCCGCGTTCGATATTTGTGAAGCCAAAGAGATGCGATTCAAGAAAAAGCTACCGTAGTTGAGTACAGTAGGTCGAGCTTAAGGCTCTGATGCTTGTTACAGAGGGTTTTTATAGATGTAGAACCAAACCGTAGAAGCTACGAGAATACAAGAGAACAATCGGTTTCAAGTCATACAAAGCGTCTGTCAACATGTTAGAGAAAGAGTAAGAATCATATGGAATGACATAGAAACGTCTGGAAAGTGTAACAAAATCTGAACAAGAAAGTAAAGGTAAGGATATAGTACTGGTCGACACGACAGCCAATTTCAGGGACGGAGGTATCATGTTGTCTCATTTCCGTTTGAGAGGGAGTCGTCCTTGAATACATAAGCTGACGCTTTGGCCCAAGCGGCTTTGACATCACATTTTGTCCCGTCGCTTCTCTCCAACAGTACTCCCTTGTCGGTGTCACCCGAACCTATTACGTACCTCATTTGTGGGATGCTGTCTGCAAATCAATCGCCTACACTGAACAGCCGTCCTGCTTTCCGGTAGCACGTCAGGCCCGTGTTCAAGCAAGCAAGACGACCGTCTGTTGCTCACCATTATTACTGGCCCTGGCCCAAATTCACTAATTCCTTTATGTCACTACGTGACCCACACGCGCCCGGTGATTCTCTTGGCTAGAACTCGAGCCTCTAGATTCTCGCGCCCTTCACACAAAACAACTATTTCAAAGTTCATGCTCCTTATTGTATTGACTAGCGTGCATTCTCTGAAAGCGAGCACGCGCCAAAGGTGCCCGAGCCTCCTGGACCGTCGTTGTGATGAAGTACTTGTCGCCAATAGTGATCATCGTGACACAAGAGCACGACACCAATCACGAGCACTGGGCAACGGAACTGCGGGATTTTGCAAGGAAAGGTAATACTAGTACTCAACTTTGATCCCAATGAGAAGTTGGGTGGGTGACTCACGTTGTCCAACTCATGAATGTTGGGGGACAGCAGAGCGTAAATTTCTGGACGTGCCGGACTCAGAAAGGATTCTCGTGTACTGTAGGTGTGCAATTTACGTTATAGAAACGGACACGTGCCTGCGAAGCGTGATATCGATATAAGAATGCGAGGTCAACGTGTTGACGGGTTACTTACCTTACGCACTCCAATGTTAGCAATGGCTCCCAAACGTTATCAGCCGGCCAGGGCGGGAAGAACGAGTACCAGTAGTAAAACATCCGACAAGGAGGAGTCGCTGGAAGCGAGGGCCCTCAAGCGCACGGGGCGCGTAAAGGCTAGATGTGAGGAGGCAGAAAAGTATAAGGAGGTCGTACGTAGCATTGCGTCTGCTTCGGTTTCACGTCGCGTAAAGAAATCTCACCGAAATGGTCTTTTTTCAGGGAAACGCGCACTTTCGCAAGGGGGAGTACCGAGAGGCTATCAGGGAATACGGAGCCGCGATCAAGATCCATGGCCCCAATCCCGTGTACCTCTCGAATATGGCCGCAGCATGGCTAAAGCTTGAAGCGTGAGTTTCGCACTCGCGCATGGTCCGCAGATTGCATTTCCTAATGATATGCAACACATATCGTAGATACGACGTCGCAGAGCACTGCGCCCAGCGCGCCCTCGTCCTCGATCCGAAGTTCATGAAAGCGCGTTATCGTCGTGGCCTCGCGCGCAAGGGGAACCTCCAGCTCCACGCGGCTTTCATCGGTGCGTTAACCTATGCCAGCTCTCTTGTTGTCAACACGCCAGCTATGGGCGCTGGAACTAAGGGTTGGCACACCCACGCAGACTTCTCAACCGTCCTCGAGCAAGATCCAGACTCGACTGAAGCAAGGGAAGCACTCGAGGAGACTTCAAACCTCATAGACAAGCGCGACGACTCTGACGAGGGTGATGAGTGCCTCGAGATTGACCCGACGTTCCCGTGGTTGTCCGAGACAAAGGCCGAGCTCGAGTCTGTGTCGGACTCGAGCGATTGGAAACACGAGGGGAACGGAATTCCCTGCCGGTTCTACAACCACGACGGCTGCATGCGGGGCACCGAGTGCAGGTATACGCACGCGCCAGACCACAAGAGTGCGCGAGATCGCCTGTGCGCCTTTTCTTCCGACCTTTTGCTTGCGAGGGGGAGCGCTGACTTTGAACGACGACCAGAGGGCGCAACGTCTGTATGTACTTTCTACTCGGGAACTGCAAATTTGGCAGCAGCGCGTGCGTGTATTCCCACGACAAGACCTACTTGCCCTCCGGCCGCTGGTGGGACTCCGAGTGTAAAGTGACCCTTCTCAAGCAAATTTCCATGGGGCCAAGACCCAAAGAAAATTCAGCGTTCATGCCCTACATGTGCGGACTCGCAGATAACCGTCTCGCCTGGGCATCGGCGCACGGGGTTGAGATGGAAGAGGTGTACGGGCACTGGAGGGACCAGGCTCAGGACGGATTTCGCAATGCAGCGGATGATGGCTTGTGCGCCACCTTCAAGAGTGCCTACGAGAGCAGCGGCAGGGGATACAGGGGAAGGCGGGGTCGTGGCCGTGGTCGTGGTCGCGGGCGCGGGCAGGGAGGAATGCGCCGCGACGGTTGGCACAGCAGACTGGATCTGGATGACTTCGAAGATAGCGACGAAGAGAGAATGAACAACTTCGGCTTCACGGAGGATGAGGTACAGGAACTCCTTTGTCAGGGTGTCAAGCCGTGGGACGATGATGCAGAAGTGAGTATTTTTAATTTTGAGCTCCTCGCTTTATTCTGTATGTTTCTAATTCTCGCGTTAGGATGTCCTCGATATAATCTACTCGCTCTGACCACAAAAATCGATTGGATACATTTTGTCTCCATGCGCTCTTGACATGCTTTGTACAGTACAGTAGTTTTTTGGTTTTGATGTAATTTCTATACTCCTTATGGGACTCATGCCGAGAAGCGTCGCGTCTATTCTGGAGTATTGCATAAGCGATTGGGGGGGCCAAACAAAGCACCAACAATATGAACTCGCGCCGACGCGCGAATTTCTTTTTTCATTCTCTCCCTCCAAGCCTCTCCTCACTCCCCTTCGCACTCCCCTTACTCCCCTTCCCTTAACACTCTTACATTCCTACACCATGCATCACGTCTCTTCTACGTCGTCTCGTGCTCTCCGCCGTGCTTCCGCTAAGGCCGCTCGCTCTGTTCTCGCCCGCGGTGCCCACAAGGATATCAAGTTCTCCAATGAGGGCCGCGCGAGCATTCTCAAAGGCGTCGACGTGCTTGCAAACGCTGTCAGTGTTACGCTTGGGCCAAAAGGTTCGTTCGCTCGCGGATGCTCCCGTTGTCGCGTCTTGGATTGCTGACGTGTCTTGCATAGGCCGGAACGTTATCATCGAGCAGTCGTTCGGTGGACCCAAAATCACCAAGGGTAAGCCTCCTTTCCATTTCCGCGCATTGTATATTTCTTTTCCACTTTTTTTGGCTTCCGATTTCTCGATAGGAGCGCGCGTACCTTTTCCCTACTTCAGAGTCGATTTACTCTTTTACTCTTGCACTTTCTTCCTTCTCTCGGGACTTTACATTGTGCTATCATGCTCATTCCTCATGGTGATTTAGATGGTGTCACGGTTGCTAAGGCCATTACTCTGAAGGACAAATTCGAGAACCTTGGCGCACGGTATGTCTTTCTATTTTACTTCAACGCATATATTGACTTGGTTTTTTTGCAGGTTAGTGCAAGACGTTGCACAAAAAACGAACGAGATTGCTGGCGATGGCACGACCACGGCGACAGTTCTTGCACGTGCTATCTATGCTGAGGGTGTTAAGAACGTCGCTGCTGGCTGCAACCCGATGGACCTGCGTCGCGGGTCCCAGGCTGCAGTGGAACGTGTTGTTGAGTTCCTTTCCAAGAACACAAAGACAATCACGACTACCGCCGAGATTGCCCAGGTGGCAACCATTTCCGCCAATGGTGACATTCACGTCGGCAACCTCATTGCGCAAGCCATGGAAAAGGTCGGCAAGGAGGGTGTCATCACTGTGAAGGAGGGCCGCACAATTGAAGACGAGATTGAGATCACCGAGGGCATGCGCTTCGATCGTGGCTTCATTTCTCCCTACTTCGTTACCGATGTCAAGGCGCAGAAGGTCGAGTTCGAAAAACCCTACATTCTCCTTTCGGAGAAGAAGATCTCTCTCCTCCAGGACATTCTCCCTTCACTTGAGGCTGCTGCCCAGGCCCGCCGACCACTGCTTATCATTGCTGAGGATGTGGATGGCGAGGCTCTTGCCGCTTGCATTCTCAACAAGCTTCGCGGCCAGCTTCAAGTTGCTGCTGTCAAAGCTCCCGGCTTCGGTGATAACCGCAAGAGTATCCTTGGAGACCTTGCCATCTTGACTGGCGGAACGGTCTTCACTGACGAACTTGATATCAAGCTCGAACGTGCGACAGTCGACCTCCTTGGAACAACCGGCTCCGTTACGATCACGAAGGAGGATACCATCGTTCTTAATGGAGAGGGTTCGAAGGACGCCATTCAGTCGCGTTGCGAGCAGATCCGCTCACTCATTGCTGACCCCACAACAAGCGACTTCGACCGCACCAAACTCCAGGAACGTCTCGCGAAACTCTCTGGTGGTGTTGCCGTCATCAAGGTTGGTGGGTCGTCCGAGGTCGAAGTTGGTGAGAAGAAGGATCGCTATGATGATGCTCTCAACGCGACGCGTGCCGCTGTCGAGGAGGGCATTCTCCCTGGTGGTGGTGTCGCGCTGCTCAAAGCTTCGCTCGCGCTTACTTCCTCCGCACCTGGAGCTGCCAATCCATCATCCAGCAACGCGAACCCTGACGTCAAGCCAATCCCAACGGTCAACTTTGACCAGGACCTCGGCGTATCTATTATCCGTCGTGCGTTGACACGGCCTACCCGCACAATTCTGAGCAACGCCGGCGAGGAAGCCAGCGTGATTGTTGGCACACTCTCTGAGCAGTACGGTACGCCAGATAAATTTGCATGGGGCTATGACGCGAGCAAGGGCGAGTACGTCGACATGATCAAGGCCGGTATCGTCGACCCACTCAAGGTCGTCCGGACCGCGCTTGTGGATGCGGCGGGAGTTGCAAGCTTGCTTACGACCAGTGAAGCGAGTATTGTTGAGGACGAAAAGCCTGCAGGTGGTCCCGGGATGGGAGGCATGGGCGGTATGGGTGGTATGGGAGGTTTCTAAGCTCATTAGTAGAGGTTCTCGGCACGCTTTCGAGGTACCCCACTGTCTCCACATTCCACTTTGCACTTTTGACTTGAGGATTTGGTTGTTGGTGAATATTTTCTATTTACTTGGTATCCCCAACCCCTACCCCGCACCTACCTATCCTCCTGCACACATGGCATAAAGTAATTTACATGCACACATAAGTTAGTTACGTATTCAATGAATGCACCCCCACTCATCGTTTTTATGCTCATATTTGCATGGTTGACGACATGATTGGGAGGTAGTGCCACTGCGCTAAATCTTATTCTCTCGAGATTTATCCAGGGCACTTTGCTAGGATATTATGTGGCCGGAGTGGTTGACCATTTGCGCTACCCCAAGCTGGATAGGCCCTGGAAATATACTACTACAGTGCGAGATGTCAGAGCCGCGGTGCTAGTAGCCTGAGGGGCTGGGTGTTCTAGTGGAAGACTTGAGTGCCCCTTGGGGCGTTACTGCCTGTGATGAGCAGGGCGAGCTTTGATGTGTGAGTGGGGAGAGGCTTTGGTCGAGAATGCGCGACGTCGTAGTTTTGGGCGTCTTCGATCCTCTGCGTCACAGTCGAGGTAGTAGCCGCAAAGTAGGCGTGCGGCCACGAACGATATTGCTATATTAGTGTTAGAGCCACGTCTCATCTGCTATCATCCTTGCTTCTGTTGCCATGTCTCAGGTACCTCCCACCGCATCTTCTTCCGATTTCCAAGCAATCTTTTATGCTTCCCTGAAAGAGTATGAGAAGAAGACGAAGAAAGACCTTCTCGCGCATCCATTGTTGGCACAGTTGCAGACCTGCAACTCTCCCACCGACATTCTGGCGTGCTTCGTGGTCAGGTCCAACAGTTCGAGCAATCTACATGTGGTGATGAAAAATTTACGAGATGGTTGAACCCGACCGTCAACGTCCTTTATGCGTTCTCCATGGCGCTCGGTGAGGGCGTCGGACTTGTGAATTCCAATTCGGACAATCCCTGTATGATCTACCCTCTGACACTATATTTCTAGGTTTTCTCACCTGGGAAAGTGATACTTGCTGGTGCTGGTATCCTCCTCCTGGTAGCCATTGACCTGGATTCACTTACTCGAGTGTTCTGATACCTCTCACAGGTAGCAAAAGACGTTGTTGCGAGCCAAGAGACGCTTGTCGATATCTTCGAGCGCATTGAAAACTTCTTCAGACGGCTCGAGACTTATACCGAAGTGCCGACAACAGAGGCGATGAGGGATATCATCGTGAATATTATGGTCGAGGTCCTTGGAATTTTTTGCGATTGTAACGAAGGAGATGAAGCAGGGGCGAGCGAGTGAGTCGACCCCCTAATGATACGTTCCCCGTCGCTGACAGAACTTCAGAGAAATACCTCAAGAGACTAGCTGGACGGACCGATATCGAAGACGCGCTGAACAGATTGGATAAATTAACGCAGGAGGCACGGATGGCGATTGCGCAGGTTCTGAAAGTCGCGCACCGTGTCGAAGACGGAGTAAAGACTGTCGGAGACAACGTGAAGGACGTAGATGACAAGATCAACCTGGCTATCGAGGGTACGTTGAGCACGTCGGCTACTCACAAACGCCATCATTAACTCATATACGACTAGACGCCAAGGTAGTCAAAGTAACCTCAATGGAAACAAAAGCTCTGGTGCAACAGACGGCAAACAATATGAAAGAAGCTAACCGTTCGTGGTCCTTTTGCCTAGCTGCTCTTGGTTGCCGAGGCTGAAATGCCACTACAGGGATCCGGGTACGGCGGGACAACCGAGCGTGGCTGTCTCCGCCAGATCCATCCACTAATCAAAATATCGCGTGGAGCGCTCAACACGAGGGGACGGCGACGTGGTTCTTCCAGGGAACTATCTTCATGGAATGGAAGTCCAAGTCCACCACACGCTTGTTATGGGTCCACGGGAAACGTGCGTCCCTCTGTTCCTTCACAGTACCCTGATCTTTATCGCTTCTAATCATTGTAGCGGGTTCTGGGAAGAGCATCCTTTGGTTTGTTATCATTTGTCACGTTTACCCTTAAGGAACTTATACTTCCAATCAGTTCCGCAATTATCCAAGACATAGTGGCATTGCGGGAGGCTGGACTAGCCTCCATGGCGTATTTTTATTTCGATTTTAGGGACACCGATAAACAACACTGCCACAACTTGCTCTCTTCGCTCCTTACACAGCTCTCTGCTCGTTCCGACAGCTATTGCGACATACTCTCCCACGTTTATATGATGCACGACGACGGTGCGCGTAAGCCCAGCCCCAGCACGCTGATTGCATGTCTTAAAGAGACGCTTGCACTACCTGGTCAAGGCCCAATCTACATTATCTTGGATGCGCTAGACGAATGTCTAAACACCTCTGGTATTCCATCCGCCCGCAAAAAGGTCCTTGATCTCTTAAAGGACCTTGTCGGCCTCCAGCTTTCAAATCTTCACATATGTGTCACTAGTCGCCCAGAGGTCGACATCCGAGTTGCACTCGAGTCCCTAGCATTTCGTCCGGTCTTTATCCATGACCAGAGTGGACAAAAGAAGGATATTGAAGACTATATCAGGTCTGTTGTCTATGCGGACTCAGATACGGCGATGAGGAGATGGAGGGACAAGGATAAAGACCTGGTTATTGAGATACTCTCGGAAAGAGCCGATGGAATGTAAGAGCGCTCAAGGATCCTGGCGACACTTACTAATTATTTCACAGGTTCCGATGGGTTTTCTGTCAACTGGAAGCATTGCAACATTGCCTTCCACAAAGCATCCGGAGAACCCTTGATGAATTGCCCGAATCTTTGGACCAGACATACGAGCGTGTGTTGAAGGAAATCAGCAGGGCCAACCAATACCATGCTCGTCATCTCTTACAATGTCTCACTGTGGCCATTCGGCCCCTGCGCGTCGCAGAGCTAGCAGAAGTACTTGCGCTTGACTTTGATGGGTCCAAAGGAGCAACACCAACGTTGAATGAGGATTGGCGATCGGAGGATCGGCAACGAGATGTGCTGTCTACGTGCTCTAGCTTGATTACCCTAATCGACGATGGTGGTTCCCGTGTCATTCAGTTTTCTCATTTTTCGGTCAAGGAATTCTTGACATCTAATCGCCTCGCTACTTCTAAAGAAGGCATTTCACACTTTCATATCTTGCCCGAGCCCGCACACACCACTCTCGCCCAGGCCTGCTTGGGGAGTCTACTGCAATTGGACGGTAGCGCTAACCGTAACCAAATTGAAGATAGCTCCCCTCTTGCCATATATGCCAGTCGACATTGGGTGGACCATGCCCAGTTTGGAAAGGTGTCGTTACGCATAGAAGATGGGATGCGGCGTCTCTTTGACTCGACCAAACCGTATCTTGCCGCGTGGCTCCAGCTGCACGACATCGAAGATGGTTGGCCCCGTTTCAGATATTTCTACGAGACGGCACCTTTCGCGTCTCCGCTGTATTATGCTTCACTGTGCGGGTTTCGTACACATCGTCGTCGAGCATCCAGGCCATGTAGATGCGATGGGTGGTCTTAATCACAGTCTGACGGCGGCATTGTACAAGAGACACTTCGAGGTGGCAGAGCTACTATATAAGCAAGGCGCATTCGTAGATTTTACAAGCTACATTCTGCCAACTCCACTGCAAGCTGCATCGGCGGATGGATTTATCGAGGTCGTGCGTTGGTTACTCGACCATGGTGCAGATGCAAATTTGCAACAAGAACACCACTGGACTCCACTTAGTTCAGCCGCATCGAGTGGACACCTAGAGGTTGTTCGGATGTTACTGGGGCATGGCGTACGCATCGACGTTGCGAACAACTTTGGCCAGACTCCATTGTACCACGCATCAAATCGCAGTCACGTGGAGGTCGTGAGACTATTACTCCAACATGGAGCGGACATCAGCGCACAAGATGATGTCCGCTCCACACCATTACACCGGGCGTCATTTTGTGGGCAGTTCGAGGTCGCACGTCTACTGCTCGAGCACGGCGCGAACGTAGACGCCAAGAAAAAAGGAGGAAGGACTCCGTTGCACCTAGCAACCGAGGGGAGAAGGGAGATCGTGCGCCTGCTGCTCAACCGTGGTGCAAATGCGGATTCCAAGGATGACGATGGATGGACCCCATTTCACCTAGCGTCGTCCCAGGGGAGAACCGAGATTGTGCACCTACTGTTCGACCGTGGCGCAAACACAGATGCTGAGAACAAGGATGGATGGACCCCGTTGCACCTAGCGTCACATCGGGGGGAAAACGAGATCGTGTGCCGTCTGCTCGACCGTGGTGCGAACATAGATGCAGAGAAGGAGGATGGGTGGACCCCGTTGCACCTAGCGTCATATTGTGGGGAAACCGAGACCGTGCGCTTGCTGCTTGACCGCGGCGCTAGTACAGATGCCAAGAACAAGGAAGGAAGGACCCCATCCCAGGTGGCATCAGGAAGAGAAAAAAGTGAGATCGTACAGATGTTGGCGGAGCATGGTGCACAATTAAATAGAGTGCTGTAGGTTACTCAACACATATGAGCAGAGGTAGTTTGAGTCACTGTGGTAGTATGGTCGTTTCCTTCTGCGGGTATTAGTATAGACACTCTTGGAATGCGACGCATGTGATAAGTCATGACGATCAACTAACAATGGCAAGCGAGTGGCCAACGACAGTACAAGAGACATCCATGGGCGTTGCGATGGAGTTGGCCGAGTGACATCAGTGTGTTTGTTCGAATTGATTCGCTGACAACTGGACTGATCTTGGACTGATGTTTTCGTCATCCTCTTCTTCGACCCCGCCTTCCGCACAACCTTCCTCATTGCAATGGGATTTATCCTGTCCAGAGATTCTTAATGCCACACGTCCTCTGTGTTTCTCTTTCGGGAGAAGTTGATCGGTGAAGTGATCATGTCGCAGAAGGACTGCATGAAAAGGTCGATCGGGCGGAATTTTCTCCAGGATTTCACTCACGTCTGGTGAAGTACAGCATGGCGCATTTACCGACCTTCACCAGCACAAGTACGCGCATGATCTTTGTCTTCTCTTTAGAGTTTCTAAGCCAGGAGATAGATGAAAGAGCGGGAGGACACTCACTACACCGCACGTAAAAGGAGAAACGGCGTCTTGCACGTAAGCATGCTCGCGCAGCTGTGCGGAGCGATCTCCTTTGGCCAAATTACCGGCCGATAGTAGAGTGAAAGGGGCGTGGGACCACCCGCTGTACAAGTTGTCAACAGACCTTTAGGAGTCAGAAGACGGTTAGCAGCATACCCGCAAGGGGCCAAGGCACAAAAGCGGTCGATGCAGGACCAACGGCGCTCTCCCGCTTGAAACCAAACGAAAACCACTCCCTTGTCCACTCCACACAGTAGTCCCCCGGTAACTGTCTCGTCAGGATCTGCTACTCCACATACGCGTCCACTGAAGGACGTTCTTATAATCGAGGCCTCTAAAGTAGATAAGCGGCCTGGCGAATTCGTCACATGGAGCTTGACGGTTGACGGCTTGACCACCGATGTCTCACTCGTCTGGACATTTCAGAAATTACCGATAAATGATTGGAGGAGTAGGTCAATTCCGATAATCTGGGATATAGCAGCAATTTTTCATTTGCCCAACAAACACCCGCTAACTCAGGAGGTTTTTCTTGTACTTAGGGCAATTCAGTGCGCACCGTGCCGCACCCATCTTCGAATTCACTGAGCCCGGGAATCTGTCTTATTGGAAACAGATTGTACCCCAGAAGTGTCCGATGTGGTAATAGACGCGGATGGGCACATGAACTGATGCCAGCTGAGGCTGGTGCTGGTGCACAGTATTGGTGTCATGTGGATGATCCTCAGTAGGTAAACGCAACGGAATTAGACAGAGTCGAGCTTGAAATCATTAAATGCGAATGGTCTGTCGGCAGTGAAAGAATTTTCCTCGTGCCCATCAGGTCCAAGTTTCGGGGGCGCCTCAAGTGCACCTTTGATCCTCTCCCAGATGAGACCGCTGCGGAATAGGGCGCAGAGGCGGATGGGGCCAATCCAGCCTGTAGCGCCTAATCTGTACTAAAGCGATTCCAACCAAGAGCCATAAAATACAAGTTCTATAGTACACTGAGTTTTGGCTTTCACTCGTGCGGCCCACTAGTGACCCAACGCCATCACTGATGCAGTTTGTCTGGACGCAAGAGTAGCACAATGGGCACAATTTGAAAAGTTGATCGTCGCATGGAGACAGTGAGAGAGAAAAGGAATTGGTTCTGTGACACAAAAACAGAAACAGTCCATACGGGTACCGTAGGTGTCACGCACCGTAAGGCGTGTCAATCGGAGTCAAAGGCGTTTGCCGACAATCAGACGGCAGAGTGAGGATTCACAACACGAAAGGGGAATCCGTTCGCTAGCAAGACCAAGCTTACTAGATCGTTCGGGGTTTGATGATGCCAAGTAGATTGTGATACGAGAAAGCTACGGTGGTTGAACACAGTAGTAGGTGTCGAGCTTAGGGTTCTAGGTAATCACAGGTCGTCCTTACTTACTACAAGATCGAGTCATACGAAAGTACTAGAGTCCTCGGGAATGTGCATATGAGTCAAGCTATACGAACGAGTCATCGAACGAGTCACAAGGAGTCTAATAAGGAAAGGGGAGAAGGGAAATGAGTCCGTAATTGAGTCACGAGCGTGACAGTGGGTGCACTGACAAGTTAAACGGATGTGGTAAGTCAAGAATATCTTTTGCAGGGCGGAAGACCGAGAAACGTACAACTGATGCTACCAATTGTTAGTTGAATGCAATGATAGTTGCACCAGCAGAATAAAGGACGGTGTTGGACCAGGAATCAATGTGCCAGACCAGGCGGGTTGTGGAGACGCCATCGACGTAAGCGTTGATGCGAAGATTTGCTTTGCAATCAATGTCGATGGAGTTCAAGGCGACAAAGACCGAGGGTTTTTTCCAGAATTCAACCGTATCGAATCTGATTTCGCTGCTCTGTTGTTGCTGAGGTTGGTTAGAAGGACGAACGTCTGTCGTGTTAATAGATTTGCTAAAAATGTGCTCGCGATCCTCTGGATAGGCAATCCAGCCAACCCGTGCTGCGTAGAGGATAGTGTCTGACCAAGTCTTGATACTAAGTGTGAACCCCTTCACGTCGATGTCACTAGCAGTAGAGCTGAGACGCCAGTTGTGGTCCTTGTTGAGGTCGATGTAGTTCAAGAAGACGACGACTTTTGGAGGAGTGACGAACGGGCGCTCAAAGTCAATGCGCACGGAGGCGGGAGGGCTGGGGTGTATCCAGAGGTTGCGCATGTGTTCACCAGTGAGGAAATCCAGATCACCGGGTGCGAGGCCAAACACATCAGCAACGGCGCTGTGGAGAGTGGTATTATTCCAGGGGGTGATGTGGTAGTCAATTGAACTCTTTGTGAGGCGCTGAAGCGTCGACGTCACGCGGATGTTGGCGTTTTTTCCGACATCTAGCTTACGAAGTCCATGGGCTAGGCGGGGGCAGTCGACAAATGGACGAGGGAAGTTATATGCTCTCTGGGTAGTGTCAAATTGGCAGTGGATGGGCATGACTAGTTATGAAGCACAGTCGGGTTGGGTTGAAGCCGAGGTAGGGAGAATCAGCAGTCTCTCAAGAGTTTTTCTACGTTTCGTGTCTATTTGGTCTGTTATCGAGTCATCGATGGTATCTTCTGGGGGCGGGGGCTGGAGGGTAGGGTGGGCTGAGGGCTGCAGTTGAACCGTGGGTTTTTTTTTGTCTTTTTTTGGAAAGCGCTTTTATTTGTTTGTATCTAGCTTCGTATGTCTTTTTGGACGTCTATATGCTACTAAATAAGTGCTATATAGCAAGAGATTTACCATCAGCCCCATGTAGCGCGCAAGAAGCCGGGCCGAAGCCCGAAGGTGAGGGAAAATGCGTTTACGCACGCCCCCCTGATGTGGGGGGTGGTGTGTGGCTCAGACACGTAAGTAACCGTGATAGATGCCACATATTCTCCTACCCACTAAAACCTCACAGGAGTGGAGCCAGTTTGGTTGTCGCTCCGAGTTAAGCTTGTGGATAAAAAATGGGGGGTCTTGCTAGTGCAAGCGTTATGATGGTGGCGCTGCGATTTGTCATAGGCATAGTTGACGGTTGTGAGGTTTTGGTAGTCGGTTCTTCGTCTGTTGGTTTTGTGTCTTAAGTTGGTGCTTTTGTGTCACTTGTATGCTCGGAAATTGGGTGCCTTGTGGGCACATATGGCAGTTGGTGTTTAAGCACGTCTGGGACATTCACTACTCGTATTGTGGGCTACGTTCGCCCTGCGTTGAGTCACTGTTGGCGCAGGGAGGGAGGACACCCAAGGCAATGCCCGCTTTCGTGTCCTGTGTTCACGACCTGCTTTTTGTGCGTCAGTCTGGCTGCTCGCAGCGCTCACAGCTGGCTTGTGGGGACACTGGCGTACAAGATCTTGATTGTGTCATTTTAAACTGAGGACCATAATAACTGGAACACTCGCCTAGGCCCACGCATTATCCGAATTGGCAAGAAAATGCGCGGGTCGTACTGTCAAGAGGCACAAATTGCTACACTCATGCAGATATACGCCATCAGACCGGAAGAAATAGAAATTCAGAGCAATGCCTCGTAACCCCTTGCGCATAATAGGCCATTCACCGTAAGCGTTTCGGAAAGCAAGGACGCTTCAATAAACAAGGACACCAATCCACTGAAACAGTGAAAGTTTACACGGACGGTTCTGCACAGAACGGCAAAGTAGGTGCCACGGAGGTACTGACCAGACCAGGGGAACCCACCAGAAAGCTACATTACCACCACCTCGAATCGAGTAGTCAGCATACAGTTCACGAGGCGGAACTGGTTAGGGTTCTGCTAGGCAGGTCAGAGGTGTGGTGCAAGCACTACTGTACTAGACCGATTCCAATCAAGGGCCATAACATACACGTTCTATATTACACTGATTTTTGAATGATTATCCTCGTGGTTCAATGCCATCACTAATATCGTTTGTCTGGACACAAGAGTAGTACTATAGAAATAATTTGGAAATTCGACTACGTCGCATAGAGACAGAGAGGCGGTCCGTAGTGTTGAGGTACTGCAGGTGCACCGACATGCTAATGAAATGTAGTGAGTCAGAATATCATCCTTGAGGTGTGGGAGACGAGCAACTTACAGCAGATGCTGTCAATTGTTAGTTGAATGCGATGATAGTGGCACCAGTAGAATAAACGACGGTGTCAGCCCAGGAGGTAATGTGCCAGACCAGACGGGTCGTGGAGACGCCATCAACCCAAGCGTGGATGCGAAGATTGGCTTTACAATCAATGTCGAGGGAGTTCAAGGCGACAAAGACCGAGGGCGTCTTGAGGAATTCCACCGAATTAAATGAGATTTCCTTATGGTGTTCGAGTTGCGGCTGGTCCGCGGGACGAATATCTAGCGTACTGATAGATGTGCTATAGATGTGCTCGCGATCCTCTGGATAGGCAATCCAGCCAGCCCTCGCTGCGTAAAGGATAGTGTCCGACCAAGTCCCAATATGGAGTGTGAATCCCTTCACATCGATGTCACTAGCAGTAGTTTTGACACGCCAGTTGTGGTTCTTGTCGAGGTCGATGCAGTTCAAGAACACCACGACCTTTGGAGGAGTGACGAACGGGCGCTCAAAGTCGATGCGCACAGAAGCCGGGTCATTGGAATTCATCCAGAGGTTGTGCGTGTGTTCACCGGTGAGGAAATCCAGATCGGCGGGTGCGAGAGCGAACACATGAGCGTAGACGATTTCATGATAGAGAGTCGGAGTCTTATTACAGGTGGTGATGCGGCAATCGGCTGAACTCTTTGTGAGGTGCTGGAGCGACGACGAAACGCGGATGTTGGCGTGTTTTCCTATATCTATTAAACGGATGCCATGGGCTACGCGGGGGCGGTCGACGAATAGACGAGGGAAATTCAATGTGGTCTGCGCATGGCTGAATTCGCAGAGGAAGGGCATGACTAGTTGTGAAGCGTAGTCTAGGGGGTTGAAGGTGAGGCAGGGAAAACCAGTAGTCTCTCTCTCGAGGGTTTTTCCATGTCTATATGATTTGTCATAGATGTCATCGATGTCATCTTCTGAGGGCTGAGGGTGAGGCCGGTGAGGGCTTGAACTGGGGTCAATTTCGATGGCACCTTATCGCTACCGATCGCTACCTCTGCGCTGATTGAGGCAAGCGCGGTCCGAAACCGACCAGCTCACTCGAAAGCGCCGTTCCACCGTGACAGTGCTGCTTACAGTATGCAGCTTACAGTAAGTTAGGAGACACAGCAAGAACGCGCGCGGACTTGACATAGCCGCGCATGCTCGCGGCCACTCAAATGGAAGGTCGGAGAAGTAGTGCAAGCACTTATGAGTATACTATTCAGCGTCTAGTCTGTACTACTAGGCCAATTCTAACCAAGAAGCTGAACCACAAAATACACGTTCTCAGCTATAGTACCCTGAATTTTGAACAACTGCCTTCGCTCGTGGTGACCCGACGCCATCGCTAAGATGGTTTATCTGGACACAGGAATAGTACAGTGGAGATAATTTGGAAACTTGATCTCGTCGCATAGTTCCGTCAGTGAGTGTCAGTAACGCTCATGTTCTACACTTGGAAGTGCACTGGTTATTTAACTGGTGTCCCATCTGCAGACTCTAAAGGGGAGGAAGACCGCCCAGAGACCACCACGTTGTAGCGATGTTCTCAGATCCAGATGGGAAACCTCGGCAAAAGCCGAGGGGCCAACCGGTGAGCTTCCAGGGTAGAGGGTTGGGAGGGCAGCATCAGTGGCGATGGCTTACATTCCTAGATGGTCTGAAGGTGGGGCAGCATCACACGGTGACGACTTACGCCTCGGGGTTGGCGATCACAATGGCACGGGGTGGGGTTGGGGTAAACGGTAGTGGAGGGGTGGGTCGAAGGACACCCGCTATCGACGATGATGGCAGAGGTGGCCCTGGTGTGCAGGACCTGTGAGACTTACAACCCAGATCCTGGACATCAACGTAGCCGAGGCTATAAAACCCCTAGACGCGCTCCCTGACCAGAGCAACAGGGCCCAGAAGGGAGGTGGTGGCGGTACGGGTTCAAGGAAACCGTATGAAAATGATTAGATTTCAGGTCCAACGGAGCCGTGCTGGTCTAACAGCACGAAGTTCGCCGCATTCACTCGAGGGGCCCGATGCTCGCCAGCCCAAAACGCTCTTGCGAACGAGTTGATCCGCAAGAC
This sequence comes from Lactarius psammicola, assembly GCA_025769895.1. Lineage (NCBI taxonomy): Eukaryota > Fungi > Basidiomycota > Agaricomycetes > Russulales > Russulaceae > Lactarius > Lactarius psammicola. Next base: position 47,993 of record WTXK01000106.1, read on the forward strand.
GCTCAACGCAGCACTAGCCAATGTGCACGCGAAGTACGCTGCGCCCATCTGAAACTCCACACTGACTGCCGCACGACCTGCAAAGCACGCACTTGGCGCCATCACTGGCACGCTTGAGATACTCACCGTCGAGGGGCTCAGTGACCACGACGGTGGCGTGATGCGTGCGGCGCGCCAGGTGCAGCTCGCAAAGGCGGAGTGCGCCGGATCACTACACCAGCTAATGCTAGAGTTCGCGATTCGCGTAGAGGCGGCGCACATCAGGAAAGAGGGCACGGTGGAATTCCAGAACGCTACGTTTGCTCTGGTGAAGAGTGTGCCCGATTCGAGATTGCCCGCGCGTGACGCTGTCTAGCACGTGTATGTTGCCCTCCTAGAATGTGAAACTGTCACCTGATGAGTTCAACTTGGAATCGCATCCGGAAAAGTGGGCCCGTTCGTCTGTGGTGCGTCTATGGACGGCATCGAACTGAGGGACTTGGGCAATGTCATGAGCTCTCTGCGCGGGATCGTCCGCGAGGAGCCCGAGTCTTTCTCCTTGTCTCGCCTGTTGCAACAGCACATCATATGGTTGATGACAGGCACTGCGCACAGGAGCATCAGCAATCGTTGCTCCATCTGCAAGTGCAGCACCACAGAGCTCACCAGATTGTGGTTGTTGGAGGAAGCTTATACACCCTTGTTGGATACCTGGTCAGGACCAAAGAAAGCCCGAACTTGGGCACGGTGAAGATCAAGTCAGGATAAAGCCCGGTTTAGGGTCCTTCTTCGAAGCTATCTCAAAGAGTTTGGCGATATCTATGCTAGCCCCACCGACGTAGTCATTGTATGATAGCTTATCCCTGTCGATAACGGTGAGTTGTATAGGGAGGAATAGGTCGTGCATGCGCAAGGGAAAGGGAAAGGACAGCTGTTCATCCCAGACAGGGTTTAGCGAGTGCTGGATGACAGGCGTAGTGCCCTGTTTTGCGGTTGCGAATGGGAAATCTTGTTGTCAACGGACACTTCCACGAACGAGTCCATATACATTGAGGGGTATAGCATGAGAAAACTAAAATAAAAAACCCAGAGAAAACCAGACTACAGTACGACACAACCAAGTACCGAAATGAAAAGTATCGTACAGGTATGTGCTGCCTTACTTAAACCGGAATTCTCTCTACGCCGCCCGAAGGAAACCTGCGGGTACGCAGCAAGGATGAGACACAGCCCTGTAAAGAACGTAAAACTCAAACCAAAGACGATCAAAGGAGAGGGTGAATTAGCTGTGTGAAGTAGTCGGATATCCAGACCCCAAAGGAATAGGAAGACGGCAATGAGAAACCACTCACGCAGGACCTGGAGGATCGCCTCGACATCCCGTAGAGATCCTCGTTGCATGAGGAACGCGCTCAGCAATTCAGGACTATGTAACCCGTAACGTGGTCGATCCACGAGCGCATATCGCGGAATCCACTGGCGCAACAACGTCGAGAGCACAACACAACCAAGACCAACCGTCAAGCTCGCAAGCCACAATACGCACGTCAATACGACGGCACAAGTCACCATTGGCTTGGAGAACGACATCGCTGGAGGTGTGATGGTGGTAATGACGCCGCCGCTCGAGCCACCGAAAAACTTCCGGACCTGCGCGAGATAGAATGCCAAGATGTCGTGTGCGTTTGACCAACTGGTCATGTAATAGCGTGAAAAGAACGTCGCGACGGTGATCAAGAGAAATGCGCTCTGTCGCTGTATAGTCAACGCCGAATGAAAATGGTGGGGGAAGAGCGATGGGAGGACCCACCAGGAGCGTGACTACGTTCGCGTGCCCACACCAATTCTCGACACGTCTCCGGTCACAATCATCTTCGGCCAACTCTTGCGCGTACGGGGAGGGCGACGTGTCTGCTCTGTTGAGCAGATTGACTTCTGAGTCGGATGTCTGAGTGAGCATCCGAGTGGGCAGAAGTGGACTCTGAGAGTCGTTCGGCGAATCTGGCCATACTTGTGAGGAATGGATATGGGAAGAACAATTCAAGCGAGAGGTCGCTTACTCGATGTACTAGAAGGCAACACCCCGTGGGGTATGGGGCAACCCGAAACATTGCCCAGGGGCATTGAGGAGATAGTGAAGGGCAAATTGTAAAGCCGGTTGAGAGGACAATTATATCTACGCAGGGCGGACATGGTGACCCGGGTGACGTTCTACGCTGCTGAGTTAAACCATGTGGGGAAGATGCTAGTGGAAATGGTCTGCAAGTGAATTCGAAGACTTGTCTCAGGCTCGGTCTTCCACTTTACATTATTGACCATTAGCCAACCAGATGCAAAGAAAAGGCCAAAAATCGAATCTCCGCCCTCAATAACATTGTTTTGTTACGTCTGAGAGGGACGATGTCGAGGGACGCGCCCATCTCATGACATGATGGGATTATGCAGTGGGATTGCCGGGACAACGTGACCCGGTGAAATTGAGATTTGCACAAAGCGATCGTGTCTGCCCCATAAACAGTACAGTGTAACGAAGCAATTTTGCAAATTCGAACGTCTTCTTCTCGTTGTCGGTGATCGCCATCAGAACGGGAAGGTACTGGGAAAAATATGGGCATGTTCAAGGGCAAGTACAGTACAGTAAGTAATGGAAAAAATGGGTGATTCTTGTAAGAATGTTGGCGAGAACGTTGATGCCAAGGTTGATGCAACGTTAATGTGCTTCAGATGGAGAGGGCTTGTCTTAGGGTTTCGTAAACATGATTTGATTTTTGCTGGGCAGGTAGGTCCCCGCGGGTTTCACGTTTTACATCTACGACTCCTCAACTTGTCGCTTTGGCTGCACATTTGTCGCTGTCTCCGGGGTGAGACAAAGTAGACTATGTAGTAGGCTCGCTCATGACCGGATGACTTATGAATGCAAGTCCGTACGGAGTACGAACAGGGACGCTTGACCAGAGTACCGTGTGAACCGGTCCACACAATACGATATGATAGGCATACGATAGTGCTGGCAGGGCAACAAGGTCCGACAATTCCCTGCCCTTCTGTGCCTTTGCGTTTCATAATGAGTCCCAGAAAGACTATTCATTTCCGTGATGTTCGCTGCCCAAAAACCTTGTCAACTATCGTGCTCTTCTTTGGACTGATGGTTCCCCTACGAAGTCTACTACAGGGAATCCTCGTCCTCGTCACCCCTGCCGATATTATTCCCTATCTTTCGACTTGGCTTCCGCCGCAGCTACGCTTCCTCATGCCGCGCAATCGCGCATCACGGCACTCGAAGCAATGCTCACCACCTTCAGTGATCCCACATCGCCTGCGGAAACCGCCCGTTCTGTGCAGCTCGCGAGGGTGGTGTGCCCCGAGCCCGCTGCCCCTGGCACCTCCACACCGGATCGGCGAGTCAGGTCACGGTCGGTGTAAAGGTGGCGTGCATCGGGAAGGAGAAAATCACGCCCACCTTGCTCGGGCACGGCTCGAGTGAGCGTTGTGTTGTTGCAGGTGCCAGTAGGGTACGCATGTGGCGAACCGAGGGCCGGTATTGGATGCAGGACGCTCGTCGTGAGAGAACATGCAACGCGCTTTGCTTTATACAAGGGGGTACTGACGTTTCTTAACTAATACGTCAGTCGTGAAGGCCTTGCCCAGATGACAAGTTGTATGTGTGCCGCAGAATCGGATTATCCAAAAAGGCAAGGTCAAGGAAATACAGTTATGATACGAAACAGGAACATGGCCAAAGTATGACAGAGTTCGTCTGGGAGGACTGGAACGCGGACAAAGGCTACAGTATGAACTGGCTCTGCCTGACCTTTGGTGTCCCTAGCGATTTGACGAACATAAGAAATGCTAATCGATGATGTCAGCTACTCTCACGGGTTTCACCCCCCACTCATTAACTTGACTAGTTTCACTTCCCTCGACTACTCTAAACCCCCACACCTGCAAACGCCATGACAATGACCACGACCTCACCGCCGATCTTATCGAAGACATGACCTTAGGTGCATTCGGCAACCTGCGACCGTCTGTGACGTTAAAGCCACCTCGTTCGGTATTTTAGCAGCCGGAGCGGTAGCGAGTACGATACCTTTCCATCCTCCCTAATGGCTCCACTAACAATGCTTCCATAACAGCAAACTGTTCATGGTAGGGAGCTCTCGAGACCTGTCCCACAGCGCTGGTTGGTAGCCTCATCCAATATGGGGCAAGAGTTCTGGTCCCTATTCTGCAAGCCCGAGCGCACCTCCAACATCGCGCTGGCGTGCGCAGTCAGCCGACCAGCTCCATCGCTCCGAAGCTCGCGAAACTTGCGAGCATCATAAGTAGTGCCCTCTCATTGTGGGGTGTATGGGGTACGTGCTTTCGCTCCCTCGGCGTCGTCTTCCTCGGGCCTCAGACCCTATCAACAAAAAGGGATGTTACCCACCAACCAGTAGCTCATTGCCCTCGAGCGTGCCCCGCCACCCACGCCCCGCCTCCTCACCATTGAATGGATACAAGGGTGGTCGATGTCCACCTCCTCCCCCCTCCAGCAGCTCTCCTTCCTCCGCACGACCCGACACGTGACGATCAACGACGGCGCGGTTTCGCTATGATCGACGCGCCCCTGGATGGCGTGCATCGTGCCCCAGCTCGCGCACCTGCGCGAAGACCGTGCCTTTCTCGTCAAGCGACAACACGCGCTCGACAAGCTGAGCACACGTGGGAAACTGCGGCCGCAGGAGCACGCCGAGCTTGCGCATCGGTGGGACGCGTGGTACAACGAGCTTACTGTCAACTTGGGCTATCTGCCCGCGGCGATTCACTGGTGAGCCCTCCCTTTTCTGTTTCTCACCGCTTACGAATACCTGAACCCAGGTCATTTGAGAAAGTCCTTTTGGAAACGACATTGGTTCACTCTTTAGGTCGTGCTTGCGCGTAGCTGGCTGATAAGCACTTGTTTTTAGGTTTGGCTTCGCGGCTGCGATACTGTCCTTCCGTAGTGGGAGGAAAACAACCACTTTCCCACTACCGCCACCTCCCGTAGAACCGTCTGAGGATGTGTTGGTGGTATCAGAAAAGCCACAGCCGACTAACGATACGGATTCAAACCCTCATTAGACACGAATCCTTCAACCGTACCTCTTACATAACGCATCTGAATACTCACAGCTCTGGAAGATGTCTCTCGATCTCGATCTCGGTAGGCACGATAGAGCACGAGTTGTAGTTTCGGCTTGCCCTTCTTCACCTGGGTATTTACTTGTGATTCTCGATAATCTTCACATTTTCTTCCCCTTGCCGCTGTTCTCCACCCTGTCAACGGAATGCGTGTACTATCGCACTTAATCTGAGATCAATGTGATGTTGAATTTCCTGTCTAGTATAATTACTTGAGGATTGTTTCTAAAGCCATCATATGCGTCACAGTCTGCGCTAGTGGAGCTTTCTGGCAGAGCTTTGGAAAGTGTTGATGAGAAGTGTTGGCCCGACTGGAAGCCCTTGGCTTGCAGGACACATTACAACTGATTTTTCTTGCACGTCTCTTCCAACTCAGCAGTTTCGGCAATGTGTTTGGTGTTCCGACGCGGCTGCACAAGCCTGGACTGTGACAACACCTTCAACTTGACAAGCGTGGGACCAGCCGGGGTTGTCGCATGATTGGGCGATAACGAGCATGACAGCGCGTGGTAAACTCTGCCAGAGGGCCTCAGACGCTCCGAGTCGAACCGTAACTCGCTCTAGTCCCCCACACATCCTCCTATTGCACACACAAAACTTCCTTGCATAGCTAGTATGGCCGCTGTACAAGATGTGGAACGCAGGCAAATATTCTTGAATTCGTATGTAGATGGCCTTTGATCGATGGAATTCTTGGCGATGACCCATTGCTCCAGCTCAGATCCCTCAGCATCGCAAAACGCGGGGAGGTACATAAATTTCTTCTTTTGTTACCAATACACAGCTACTAAGAACCGTCCTTTGACAGTGCTCAAATCGCCGAATTGCAGGGGAGCACATCCCCGTTATTGAGTGTCGAGGTGACTGGTATGAACTTCAATCGTAGCTCGTTGAAGCCTCCTCAATCTCTTCGTTAGTCATCCGAGCGGATAATTTCCCCCATATCAAGAGACAGTTTGGCCGAAAGAGGCGGTTCTATGTCACTGTAGTCAATCTGGCGACAATGAGGAAGACGGAAAACGTTCAGATTGATGGACAGATGGTGCGCTGGAACCAGAGACTCGGTGCCTTGTACGACTTTCCTTTTCCAATCTTATTCTTCAGCTAAAAGTTCAGTTCAGTTCTACACAATGGTCTTCGCATATTATACTGTGTCTTTATGAGAAGCGGCTCGCACACCGTGATGTCCTTGTTGGGACGCGTGAGATCCCGGTACCTGCCGCGTCCCAGAGCGGTTCGTCCTTATTTGGATTCCCGTTGTTTAACTCACTGAACATCTCGCGCGTAGATGTCCCATTCGTTCTCGCTAATGGCGACGGGAAGGCTGGTCAGTTGATCCAGTCGATCACGCTCTACTTGACGATCACTGTGTCAGCGAACGTGACCTCTCCGATTGCTTCCCAACAACCCCCTCGAAATACCGATCAGAGTGGACGACGACCCTGCTGAAGAGTCTACTAAGCCCACTATGGTCCCAGATTCCGGAGGACCTGTTCAATCCTCCGCTCTCGAACCTGTTTTACCCTCGCCAGATCCCCTTTCCGTCGAAGCTGGCACTCCTACGGCACATGCCAAGGCGTCCTCGAAATACCGATCAGAGTGGACGACGATCCTGTTTTACCCTCCAAGCGCCAGATTACCCCCCCTTCCCGTTGAAGCTGGCACTCCTACGGCACGTGCCAAGGCGTCGCCCACGGAGGAGGCTGTGATTGCTCTCCGTCGCGCCGATGAAACTAAGAGGCCAATTGACCGAAATAAAACATGGGAAGGAGTTATTCGTAAAATCAAGTGGGTGATGGACACCGTTAGCCCAATTGCGGAAGTGCGTGCGATATTCATTTTGCGTCTCCTCAACTGAGCCAATTTTCGCTGTCAGCTCCACCCGTTTGCAAAGATGGCGTATGGCTTGGTTTCAGCCATCCCCAAGGTGCGTCTGTTCGCGTTATCATGGAAGGGAACACTTATGACATGTTTATTCGGGTGCCAGGCAATCCTAGAACAGTATGAGCGTGACAACAATGTCCTAAGTCTAGTTGAAGCTATGCATGACGCGTTTGATTTCGCGCACCACGAAGACACTTTGAAATCCATCAAGCCCGACTCCAAGCAGGCTGAAATCCTTACTCTCGTGCTACAGGACGTCTGTAACTGCGGTGACTTCATCCAATCGTACGCAAAGGACCCACGATTCTGTATGTTGTCTTCATCTTCTCCACTGGCTGGTGTAAACGTGTGATTTTTAGGGAAGCGGACGTTGAAGAATGTGGGCGGAGGAGTTGCCGAAGAAATTAAGGACTTGTCCGCTGCCCTCGTCGAACATCGAAGGGCTTTCTTGGATCAGGCAACCATCACCACGGAGATAACCGCGTTCCAAATTCTGGACGGCGTGGGAATGCTTTCAGCCAAGGTGGACCGGATGTCCACTCAGCTCGAGTGGGTGTCGAGCCAAGTTTTAGACGACAGTACGTATTCCTGGTGGCCTGTCGGTTTGATGGGTCGTCAATCTGACAATCGTGATAGAACTAGATGCAAAAATCAGCGATATCCCTTATGGGAAAGGTCCGCGCTTCGTACCTAAGAAAAGCTGTCTTCCGGGAACGCGCACGGCCTTCCTGGACTTCGTCGTCAATTGGGTGAACGATCCCACTTCCGAGCGTAGTCTCGTTCTTTTTGGGCAAGCAGGCACGGGAAAGTCATCGATTGCGAATGAGATCGCACGTCGCTTCGATAAAATGCACCGTCTTACGTCATCCTATATCTTTTTGCGGAAGGAGCAATCCGAAGGCGAGGCTTACCACCTCTTTACAACTCTTGCTCGCGATCTCTCCGACCGGTATCCATCATTCAGAGCCGCACTTGGAAAGGTCATTAAAGACAACACCTCTCTGCGACTTCGTACTCGTGACTATCCCACGCTTTTTAAATCCCTCATCCTTGACCCGCTTAAGGGTCTGCACTTCGTCGGTCCTATTCTCGTTGTAATCGATGCCTTAGACGAGAGCGGGGACGTAGTTGGTGAAGACGGCTTGCACAAATTTCTTGCTCAAAACCTCTCTGGATTGCCGCCGAACTTCCGTGTGCTCATCACCTCACGGCCGGAGGATGGTATCGAGTCTGCGTTCGTTGGAGCTCCGTCAGTCTGCATCAAATATATGGACGACCACGAGCTGGCTGCTAAAACGCATAACGATATTCTCACCTTTCTTCGGACGACCCTCCGCTCTGAAGAGCTTAATCGTTACTGCGATGCGCTGGCAACAAAAGCGGAGGGATTGTTTCAGTGGGCAGCGGTTGCCAGTGGTTACATCCTAGATCCTCCCGTTTTCTTTGATTTTAGCGGGACCAAATGCATAGAGCACCTTTTGAAGCCCACAGCGGATCATCGTAGACCAGATCCGTTGGACGATTTATACGAACAAGTCCTAAAAGGATACTTCCAAGGGGCGCAGCGTCTATTTCGCTCTGTAATGGGACAGCTCATTGCCGCATATGAACCCCTCTCCATTCAATCCCTCATCGCTCTACGTCGGCATTCCTCGATTGGTGACGACTTTGGTCCTGAATCAGTTCGTGGAATGCTTCGTCATCTAAGCTCGTTGTTGAGTAATGTTAATTCATCTGATCAAAACCTTCCCATCGTTCCCCTCCATACGTCATTCCGCGATTTCCTGACCAGTGAAGAGAAAAGCGGCGATTTTTACGTCGACCTTCGCGATTCTCATCGTTATTTGGCCCATTCCTGTCTTGGTTTATTGCTTCACGAGCTCAAGTTTAACATCTGCAACCTCGAATCATCATATCTTGCCAATGAAGACGTTGAAGACCTTAACTCTCGCGTCAATAAACATATCTCACCTGCACTGTTGTATGCCTGCCGTTTCTGGGACGATCATTTGGGACATATTAGCTTCGAAACCGGTCTGTTTAGAAAACTCCGAACTTTCTTTGAGAAGAAACTCCTCTTTTGGTTGGAGGTTCTCAGCTTGACAAGCGATGTGGGTCTTGCTCCGGCAGCGTGCTGGGCTTTAAACGTGTGGTTAGCCTCTGGTCAAGCTGATCAAGGTGTGAGTATAATTGTTGATTCGATGAGGTGGGCGAACAACTAATAGCTACGATCGTAAAAGGTTTTCCAGAGAGGGCTAGAGGAATTCAGGTCGTTTGTCAGTGATGCCTCTGTATTTGTACGATATTTCGGAAGGGCCATGGCCAAGAGTGCTCCACATGCGTATCTTTCTGCCCTACCATTTGCGCCGACTGGTTCTGTTGTCTCCGCCCATTATTCCAGCTCATTTCCTCGAATGTTACGCGTGGAAACTGGGCAATTGTCTCACTGGCCATCATCGGAGTTAGTGATTTCAGACGTTGGGGGCATGGTCGATTCCATTGCATTCTCGTCAGATGGCCAGCGCATCGTCTCAGGCTCTTCTGATGGAACAATTCGTGTGTGGAACGCCACGACGGGAGAGACAGAGTCAGGCCCGTTTACTGGACACATGGATTCCGTCACGTCGGTGGGATTCTCACAAGATGGTCAGCGCATCGTCTCGGGCTCTTCCGATCAAACAATTCGTGTGTGGAACGCCACGACGGGAGAGACGAAGGCGGGCCTGTTCACTGGACACACGGATTCCGTCACGTCTGTGGGATTCTCGCCAGATAGCCAGCGCATCGTCTCAGGTTCTTCCGATCGAACAATTCGTGTGTGGAACGCCACGACGGGAGAGACAGAGGCAGGCCCGTTTACTGGACACACGTACTCTGTTACGTCGGTGGGATTCTCGCCAGATGGCCAGCGCATCGTCTCAGGCTCTTGGGATCGAACAATTCGTGTGTGGAACGCCACGACGGGAGAAACGGAGGCGGGCCCGTTTACTGGACACACGAATTTTGTCACGTCTGTGGGATTCTCGCCAGATGGCCAGCGCATCGTCTCAGGCTCGGATGATCAAACAATTCGTGTGTGGAATGCCACGACGGGGGAGACAGAGGCAGGCCCGTTTACTGGACACACCCAATCCGTCATGTCTGTGGGATTCTCGCCAGATGGCCAGCGCATCGTCTCAAGCTCTTCTGATGAAACAATTCGTGTATGGAACGCCACGACCGGAGAGACGGAGGCAGGCCCGTTTACTGGACACACGTATTCCGTCACGTCGGTAGGATTCTCGCCAGATGGCCAGCGCATCGTCTCAGGCTCTCGGGATCAAACAATTCGTGTGTGGAACGCCACGACGGGAGAGACGGAGGCAGGCCCGTTTACTGGACACACGGATTCCGTCACGTCTGTGGCATCCTCGCCAGATGGCCAGCGCATCGTCTCAGGCTCTCGGGATCGAACGATTCTTGTGTGGAACGCCACGACGGGAGAGACAGAGGCAGGCCCGTTTGCTGGACACACGAATTGGGTCACGTCTGTGGCATTCTCACCAGATGGCCAGCACATCGTCTCAGGCTCTTTCGATCAAACAATTCGTGTGTGGAATGCCACGACGGGGGAGACAGGGGCAAGCCCGATCACTGGACACACGAACTCTGTCACATCTGTGGGATTCTCGCCAGATGGCCAGCGCATCGTCTCGGGCTCGAATGATCAAACAATTCGTGTGTGGAATGCCACGACGGGGGAGACAGAGGCAGGCCCGTTTACTGGACACACGAATTGGGTCGCGTCTGTGGGATTCTCGCCAGACGGCCAGCGCGTCGTCTCAGGCTCTTGGGATCGAACAATTCGTGTGTGGAACGCCACGACGGGGGAGACAGAGGCAGGCCCGTTTACTGGACACACCCAATCTATCATGTCTGTGGGATTCTCGCCCGATGGCCAGCGCATCGTCTCAGGCTCTTTCGATCGAACAATTCGTGTGTGGAACGCCGTGACAGGGGAGACAGAGGCAGGCCCGTTTACTGGACACACGGGTTTCATCAGGTCTGTGGGATTCTCACCAGATGGCCAGCGCATCGTCTCAGGCTCGGATGATCAAACAACTCGTGTGTGGAACGCCACGACAGGAGAGACAGCGGCTGGCCCGTTTACTGGACACATGGATTTCGTCACGTCTGTGGCATTCTTGCCAGATGGCCAGCGCATCGTCTCATCAGGAGGTCCATCAATTCGCTTATCGAATTCCACGATAGGAGACACGGAATCAACCAGACACGTCGACTTCACTGACCACTCCGTGATCAACGCCGAGGGATGGATATGCGGTAGTAATGGTGAACTCCTAATGTGGATCCCGCGAATACATAGGGCAGGTCTTCACCGCCCAAGTAATATCTGCGTTGCTGGTGTATATCAAACGCGCATCGATCTCTCTACGTTTGTGCATGGACACAGCTGGATGACTTGTGTCGGTACCTAGGTTGAACCGGTGCCGCAATCCGTAGTCTACTTTTTTTTTTTTTTTCGAACCAATTAGCGTGCTCCTTGGGGTACAACGCCCTATGTGGCACCTTCTACTAATCCTTCTCCCTGCACCTATTTCCTACTACTTCTGCATCCATTCTCCTGAGCAATAAAACACCTCCCCACTTCCGATGGAAGTGGCTTTGCGATACGTCAGTTGAGTATACCGTGGAGCATGATGCGCCAGGGTGAAGGGGCAAAATCAGGGCTGAGGCCGTGGGATTGTGGGTTCTGGCGTGGCGCGCATATGTGCGGCGCAATTGTTTCGACACCTGAGTCCCGTTTGCCGTAGTGTACTTAGGCGTTCTGAAGTGTGATGTAACACGCTAGATAAGGGCTCATCGTGGCAGTTTACGTTGAAGACTAGGTCAATCAGTTACCACCGTCAAGACGTTGGTGCCTCGGATACTTGGGCATAATCTTATATAAGTCATTCTGTCCTATCGAATTATTGATCGAATTGCTGAGGTTAATCGAGGCGTGTAGCAACAATAATAGGGCAAACTAAACCTACCTTACTGCTTTTGTACTTCGAAACGAGCCCCTACATCAACTAACGACTGGGGGCATAACCACAGAAAAAAAAAGAGATTGGGAACACTGTTCAAACTCAGGGACATGATCGGGTGTCGTTGTTCTCGTCAACATACGTACAGTAAGTTACGTATAAGCTTCCACCATCAGACAAGCAAGCAAGCTCGTTTGACGATAAGCGAGCACTGGGAAAGGAGGGAGGGAGGACTATGGATAATGTTGGTGGTAGTCGAAATTAAGAGGTCGCCCGCCTCGCCATACAAACGAGTAAATTGGATGGGCCGATTTCTGATATGTATACGAAAAAAAGAAAAGAAAGAAGATGGTGGTATATCACATGTTATATACCGTAAAACGTGTGGGTGTGCATGAAAAAATGGCTTGATGGGCAGAATAAAGGAAAGAAAAGCAGAACGAGAGGGGAGAAAGCGGCGAGAGAGGGAGACACGAATCCTTCTGAACCAGCCGAAATAAATAAAAATCCGTTGCGTGTCCCGCGCGCAGGGAATGGATTGTTGTTCTAGATTTTCATACCCCAACGGTACTGAAACACTCATTACTCTTAACCTCGCCCAAAGCCTTCCGTATCCCTACACAAAGAAGCAAACCTCTGTGAGCAAGCACAACCACGCGAACAATGAAATGCACTTGACCACGAAGAAGGGTTTGCGCTCCAGACTAATAGCCCTCATATAGCCGTAGGTCCGGGTTATTGAGGCACGTATGGTTGTGTTAGAGGCTGTTTGTGTCCCCGCTCTTCTCGACCGTGCAGCACAGGCGGTCGCCGCCCTGGAGGCGCTTGAGGCCATTGACGGGCACGTACGAGGTACCCGTGGTGAATTGAAGCAGGCGCGCCTTGCGCTCCGCGGGTCATGAGCGGAGGCACACCAAGAACCACTCAATCACCCAGCCCGTCTTGTCATACCCACGGTAGTCTGTGAACCATGTCCAGTCGCCCATAGCGATCTCTGTCATCCCACCGATGAGCAGCTCCAGCTCGTGCTCGTCGAACACATGGCAGGTCTAGTGGCAGCGTGTCTCTGAGCTTCTCCATGAATACATGGAACTGCTCCGCGATCTGGCCTGCGATTCAGAGCACCACAACGAGATCGACAACAATGTGCGGCCTTCGGCCAAGGAGAAGGGTCTCATTGAACACACCAATTATATCGCCCTTCTTGTGACAAAGGGGCATCAGCCAACAACGCGACCACGCCCACGACGATGAGTACGCACAACATCCAGGTAAGGCCCATAGTCGACCGCTGCATGCTCACCTTCTTGTTGAGGACCGTTTTATAGAAGCCCGACACAAAGTATGCATCGAGGAACCGATTGTGGAATATGGCGAGGCCGAGGACGCGGTTAATGAACATGAAGTAGTCGATGTGCTCTGCGTTCACGCCTGGGGCGGGGGTGACATATAGCATGTTACTATCGTACGCCAAGTACACGAGCAAGCCATGGCTCGGGTTGAATACCACGTGCGAGAGGAGGAAGAGCCTCTCGCGGGAGACGCCGCCATAGTTGAGCGCGTCCTCACCTTTAAACTTGACCATGAGCCGCTTGCGGAGGCCCTCCGGCCAGAGACGCATGATTGCTACGAAGGTGTCCTCTCAGACCCACTCGCTCCGCACGCCCACGTCCCACTTAGCGTTGGCGATCAGACACATCGCTTGTTGACTCCAGAAGTAGATGATCTTCCCTCAGCAGTCACGCTTGTAATGCGGGGTGTTTACGCCGTCAATTGACGGCAGCCACAGGTCGCTCCACGTGGTCGTGTGAATATTGTGGTCCACAAAGTAAATGCAGCGCATCAGCGTCATGCGCATTTCTCAACCCGATGGCAACAGACTTAGCATGGGGAGGTTCGCGAGAGCCGTCATCGTCGCTGCTGAGGCCAAGGTCTACCGATGGCTGTCCTGCACATGTGGTAGTCAACGAGATAGGGTCAGGTGTCAGGCGTGCGGCGCTCTCCCATTTGAGGGGCAGGCGCACATTGGTGTAGGTACCGTCTATGTTGGGTGTGTTCGGAGATAGGATCACCGTGACGGCATGAGCGGCAGGGAATGGGTGCATCTGGGTAGCATTGCTTGTATTGTGGTCGACGTTGTATGGTCGCAATTTGTATTGGAGCTCCTACCTGGGTCGGAGATACTCTTGGAGAGGCATGGGTAGGCCCGGGTAACTGGCAAGGATGCAGACGAGTGACGAAACGCAGCGTGTGATATTATGTCTGGCACACCAGATAGAACGTAAGTTTCTCCTTATTCAATGAGTGTAAAGGTACTTGCCTGGCACACCAGATAGAACGTAAGTTTCTGGAGTGCCAGTGCGTACAAACGCGAATATAAATACTTCGTAAATATAGTAAAAACATGTGAAAGTAAGTACGGGCGTCCGCCTTCCGTAGAACATAAAGCGTTAATATCTCAGTATCGTATACTAGGGGGTTGCCCTAGATCACAGTAAGCGTAAACTAAAGTTCCAAATATCAAAGTATCTAAGCTAAATGATCGTGTTACGAGTCCTTCATTCCATCTCGTCTCTGTTCTCTACACTCCGCCAGTGTATGTGACTCCCGGTGCACATGTCTCCAGCACGTGAACACACGAGTAGCCTCACATGCGATGCGGCCGACTCCTCGACGTCAAAGTGTCGCGCGCCTGAGCGCACTTCAGTTCAACAACGAGAGCAGGGTCCGGGGCCAAGAAAACTGGCTTTGCCTTGGGTGATGTGGAGAGCGACAGTTCGGATGATGCAGACGACGCTAAGAGGGATTAGGGATTGCATGTAAGCAAGGAAGAAAAGGAATGAGATAGTCGGAAATGGTGATATGGGGCCGAGCACTAACTGCCAACGGTTGTATGTGTGGTTGGTGGCTGAGAGCTGCGGCTGTGGCTTGGTAACTACTGTTTGCGCCACCTGTAGAAGTCGAGGGGGGATTCGTGCGTGTGTTGAAGTTTGAAGAACTGGGAACGGTCAAGTTGTTGGAGGAGGTACGATTTGTCCGTTGGCCCGGGCTGGAGATTGGAGCCAGGAAGCCCGCCAGGAGGTCGGCTTCGAGCACATGATTCCAGACTGACTGTACCCACGGCCGGCCCTCATGCATCATGTCTCGTTCACCACGAGCTAGGAGTCTGCTTATTTGCCAGTGCGTCGCACACCGCTACAACTTGAATGAATTGACCAAGACAGAGCCTTGACCTCTTTGAGATTTTTCTCAGTATAACCATCGCTTTGCCCTTCGCCACATGGTGGTTGACCGTATCGAAGACATGATCTTAATTGCATTTGGCCACCTGTGACCATGTGACCATCCGAGACCTTGGACCACCTCATTCGGTATCTTAGCACTTGAGCTGTAGCGAGTACGATATCTTTCTCTCCTCCTCCCCGATGACTACTAACGGTGCTTCTATAGCAATCTGTTTATGGTAGGGAGCTGTGACATTGTTTAGACTTGTCCTCCAGCACGGGTTGATCGCCTGCTTAAGCTCATTTAATATAGGTACTGATCCCTATTCTTCAAGTGCAAGCGCACCTCCAACATCGCATGGGCGCGCACAGTCAGCCGACAACTTCCGCTCAACGCTTGCTCGTTGTGGTGCCTATGGGTATGTGCTTTCATTTTCTAGTCGCCGTTTTCCTCGAGCCTCAGATCATATCAACAAAAAGGGGATGTCACCCATCGTCCAGTGGCTCATTTCCTTGGAGTGTGCCCCGCCGCCCACATGCCGCCTCACCTTTGAACGGACGCAAGGGTGGACAATACTCGCCTTCTTCCCTTTCTAGCAGTACTCCTTCCTCCGCATGAACGACCTCATCCCCGCTGCACTTCCTCTCCCTACCCCGTCTGGAAAGTGACTAAGAATGTTTCACCCCGACTACCTCGACTCGAGCTTGATCTTGCATTGCTTCTCTCATCATGCCTACGGCGATGCTTACCACATCATCGACAGTCCTCTACCTAGTTTTATTCCCCTAAAAGTAGTCGCCACCGCCGCCGGTGAGTGAGGTAAGAAGCCTGGTTTTCTTGTTTTCCCTCCATCCTTGGCCAGGCAATTAATTTCCACGAGAAATTTGCCCCATGTTGGCGGCGGCACAACTTGAAGGAACCCCATCTAGTGACAGTACAGCACAGAGATACGGCAGTACCATGAGTCAGCATGGTAAAAGTATATGGGTTGGGTAAAGAAGAGAGTCACACGATCGGAGCGTGAAGGAGCGGAAGCGTGTGTAATCTATCACAATCAGCGTAGTAAAAATAGTCAAGTTTGGTTTGAAATGTCACTCGGTAAAACAGCGATGTGTGGGCGGAAAATCTGGTTCACTAGAATATTAGACGTGTCCACTTCGTAAAACTGAGCAGCCGTAATGGGTATGTGTCTATTTTGAGAGGAAAATAGTCTGTGAAGGCAGTGGTCAGATGAGAAGGGTCAAAAATAGCGGAGATGAGGGAACTCGTACAACCGGGACCTGGAAGTAAAAATTGTAGAGCCCGTTGGGATTAGAAGTAAAGTTCAATGCGTTCAACCCAGGATCGTAAATAAGGGTAGGCCGGACTGTGGTGTTATCTGGGTTGGTCCAGGTCGCTATAATAAAGCGTGTTGGCCACATTCAGCACAAGTTCAGGGACCCAAGAGGCGGCAAGTACTCACCGTTAAGCGCTCCCGAGGTTGAGTCTAGAGTCCATATCGCCGCATCTGCTGCATGAACAGAGAAAATCAGTGCCCGAACAGAACTCGGGATCTGGGCGAGGTCCTACGCCCAGCATGAACGTTGATAAACTCGATAGTGCTAATTCAATGGTCAGCGACCTGAACTGGACCGTGCCAGCCAAGCGGTAGACCTACCTCAGACGTTGAGGTAACAAAGGGGACGCACCATATCCCCCGATGTAATACGGAGCATCGAACTCGGGATCCTGGGATCGTATCGATGCAGAATGAGAATGGGGACCTGGACGGGATAGATAACTGCCAGATGCGACAGCGTACCTGGGCTAAAATTTTCGATCCCGAAAACTCAACAGTGAGGTCTAAATCAGCGGGATTGGGAGCAGAGTCAAGATTGAGTCCGATCCTGAAGCAACGCATGAGGGACAGAAAGTCAGACGGTTGCAAAACGTGCGCACGGTCCGAGGTTCGGGTCATTTGCGACGTAGCCTACTCTGGTATTGTTGGCAGCCCAGCGCACCTCGAGGCGACCGGTCGTGCTAAGAAAACGACGACGGTTGGTGATATTAGGGTTAGAAAGCGATCTACTTACTACGACGGGCCGGGCGGTTGCGAAACCTGCCTATGCTTCGCGGCTATCGGCATAACCCCCAATCAGCAAGATGGGTCAATTTTCAATGAAGGGTTAATCTCCGAGTCCACGCACTTTCGGTCGGAGACCGCCTGATAGGAGGAAGGGGAGGGAGCCCCCTCGCGAAGCGCTGTCCGTTGGTCTCGCGCTTCACGAGAACAGCAGCCTCAACAGGTACAAATGTCCCCAAAAGAGCGACTGAAGCTGCGAACAGTAGGAAGGCGAATCTCGGCACCACGGATGAACGTGTCGAGATAAACGGCAGCAAAAGAAAGAGTAGATGCGAGTTTCAGCCTGGGAAAGACAGAAATGAGACATGTGCACCCCGTATTTATTGTGAAGTTTGCAAGTATTTTTAGTTTACTTCACAGTTCTTCGGTGCAGTACAAGAGCGGGTGCGTGCTGGCCTGACGAACATTTCACCGTAGGCTCGATATGGAGTGAGGCGATCTACCGGACCAAGTCCCTCCAATTCTCACACTTTCTTATTCTGATGCTTTTCGCGAAGTCCGACAGCCTTCCCTTGACCTATAAATGAGGTCTTACACGGGAGTCCCCACAAGGATTACAGGTTGCCGTCCTTCTAACACGCCTAAACTCAAATCAGCCCGCCAACACCCTAGCCTCCTAACGCCGCGGGTGGTGCCGGCGCTTGTGATGCGATGCGTTTCGCGCCGATTTTGCAGCAGCCCGATGCCGTTTAGAGGTACGATCGACCGTGAGGGAAGCGGTTCGTGATTGAACCCCGTTGTGCCTTTCTTCTTCTTTGGCTCCACTATTGGGGTAGAAACCCCATGACCACTGTTGATTGATTTTCCATTTATTTACTGTACTAGAGGCCTACTCGAGGTTGAGGTTGGGGCGGGGTCCTCTCAGGAATTCGCCTGCCCGAGACGCCATGAGATGACGCACTCGTTTCCAATGCCTCTACACTAACGACAGAGGACAACCACTTAATAGTACATTCTGCACTAGCAGATACTACAGTGGCACGTTCTCCCCTTTCACTGCACTGTTGACTTGAAGCTTTGGTTGTTTAGGAAATATTATCTATTTAACTAGTGTTCCTAACCATCCCCGCTGATTCATCCTCCTGCTGCGTACATGACATCAAAAAGTAACCAGCACGCACGTATTGTTACGCATTCGATGAATGCACCCCCACTCATCATCGATGCATCATCTTTATGCCCACATTTGCACGGCCGATGACACGATCAGAAATGCGTCTCATCCCGTAACACCAAACCATCTCAAGAATCATCCAGGACTTTTTGTAAGGATAATGGGTGTAAAACAGTGACCCGCCACAGCGAATGACCGCTGCACGAGGGTCTCTCAAGGAATGCAATGTCAAGGCTTCTCGGTGCTAATAGCACCGTAGACAGCGGCCATTTCCTGAGTTAATGTTCATTCGTCCGAAATTTCGGATGTGGTGATGCTCCGTACTGCTTTCGATTATGTCAACCGACCGAAAGACAAGTTACAGTAGACAACTGTAGCCGCTCCGGACCGGAACAGACTCGGAACCACGAATGACATTTTCTCAGATATAACTTCCCTCGAATGGGCTGCTGCCCACGAACGACGACCCCGAGCCGGATGAGTGTTGGAAGTCTGCTACTGTAGTGCGTGATGTCAGAGCCGCGGTGCTAGCTAGAGCCTGAGTGTCCTGGTGGACAACCCGAGCGCCCCTTGCGGTGTTGCTGCATGTGATGAGCTGGAAGAGATTTGATGCAGGAGGGGGGGAGGCTTTGTGTCAAGAATGCGCGAAGTCGAGTTTATCGGCTTCGGGTGGGGATATTATCCGCAGAATAGGCGCATTGCCACAACGACTTGATAGAAACAGATGCGGACATTTGGCGTTCATTCACATACAGTACAGTCTAAGTTATGCCACACGGCGCTGGAAGCGCGTAAGAAATCATGCATGAGCGCTTGGGTCACACAACGAAATGGTAAAGAACTTGGCAAGGGTTGATCACATCCTACTAATTTGGAGGTTCCTATTGATCGATCCCATATGGATGTCGAATAAACAGTCACAAAGCATCTAGCTAGCTGCATTTAGCCCGAGTCTCGTGCTGATAGATGGAAAGTCGGAGGTGTGGTGCAAACACATGTGAGTACACTATAGCGTCTAATCTGTACTAGGCCGATTCCAATCAAGAACCATAAAATATAGTACACAGAATTTTAGCCTTCGCTTGTAGTGATCCAAAGCCATCACCACTATAGTAACTATAGTGCGCAAGAGTAGCAATATGGAGATAATTTGGAAACTCAATTTTGTCGCACGGAGACAGCTGAGAGAAAAAAGGGAAAAAACAAAACAGAAACAGCCCTTTCAGGTACTGGAGCTGCACCGACATGCCAAACGAATGTGATAAGTCAGAATATCATACTTGCTGGGCGGAAGACCGAGAGACTTACAGCTGATGCTACCAATTGTTAGTTGAACGCGATGATAGTTGCACCTGCACCATGGAGGGTGGTGTCATCCCAGGATTCAATGTGACAGACCAGACGGGTCGTGGAGATGTCATCGGCATAGGCGTTGATGCGAAGATTGGCGCCGTTAGAGATGTCGAGGCAGTTCAAGGCGATAAAGACGGAGGGTTTCTTGATGAATTCGACCGAATTAAATGAGACTTCCTTACGGTTCACCGTACTGACAGATGTGCTAAAAATTTGCCCACGATCCTCTGGATAGGCAATCCAGCAAACCCGCGCGGCGTAGAAAATCGTGTCTGACCACGTCTCTATTTTGAGCGTGAATCCCTCCGCGTCGATATTAGTGGCAGTAGTTTTGAGACGCCAGTTGCGGTCCTTGCATAGGTCGATGCAGTTGAAGAAAACGACGACCTTTGGAGGAGTGACGAACGGGCGCCCAAAGTTAATGCGCACAGAGGCTGGGGCATTGGGATTCCTCCAAAGGCTGCGCGTGTATTCACCAGTAAGGAAATCCAGATCACTGGGCGCGAGGGCAAATACATCAGCGACAGCGCTGTAGAGGACGGTATCAGCCCAGGTGGTTATGTGGCAGTCGGCCGAGTCCTTTGTGAGGTGCTGGAGTGTCGATGAAACGCAGATGCGGGTGTGTCTACTGATATCTAGCTCACGGATGCCATGGGCTAAGCGGGGGCGCCCGACGAATGGACGAGGGAAGTCCAATGTTCTCTGGGTAATGTCGAATTCGTAGTGGATAGGCATGATAGGTTCAGTTGAGGGTGGGTTGAAGGTGAGGCAGGGAGAACCAGTAGCCTCTCAAGAGTTTTTCTATTTTCCATAGCGGCCTACGTGTCTATTCGATCTGTCACCGATGACATCTTCTGAGGGCTGAGGGCTGAGGGCTGAGGGCTGAGGCTAAGGGCTTGATCTGGGGTCAATGCTCCCTGCATTGATGCGCGACACTCGCAAGCGCGGCCCGAAACCAACCAGCTTTAAGCTGCGCCGCCACTTGCAGTAAGTGAGGAGACACGGCAAGAACGCGCGCGGACTTGGCATACGCCACGCATACTCGCGGCCACCCAGGATGGAAGGTTAGAGGTGTGGTGCAAGCACTTGTGAGTATAATATTTATCGTCTAATCTGTCAAGGAGGGGGGAAAAAATTTAGATTGCACGCATCGGTAAATTTTTTAGGGCATCTAGGCTTGAGCCTTACGGAGTTACGGTCCTTACCCACCAGTGGGCCACCACCCACCTAAAAAGGGAAGTGAAATACCAAAAAAGGAAATCGAACTGACATTGTGGCACTTAGTTTTGCCACAAGTTCAAGTTGACACTGGTGTGACTTAAACTTGACTTAGAAATCATTGGACTTGTAGTAACTTGTATCGCCAAGTTACGCACCAGTGTGGCTTGCAAGACATAGGTAGAAACTTTCCCACACGCTCAAGTTACAACTGTTTTAGGCTATCTGGAGTTTCGGGGACTCCCGTCGGCATATTTGCCGAGGCTTACCGGAAAAAAAAGATAAGCCTTACTGTAGCGGACCTCAGACAAGCCTCGTAAGGTTGCATTATTTCCATTGTCTGGGAAACCCGCAAACTTGTAAGTTACACCGGTGTTAGCTTGGCGGTGCAAGCTAGAACCAAGTTGCCGATTTGAATTGACTTGCATTGGACCGCGGCAACACTAGATTGTGCACGGCGTAATTATTGCTGAATCATCCTTGGACGCTCCACTGGCCGAACGAACAGCATGGGTGCCAGTGTACACGCTGTCGTTGGTTGCGTGTGCACAAGCTGCACTGCTCTCAGTTGGGTTGGCATTCTTCCTCCCCAGTACGTGTATTGGCTTTCTCTGCTCTCTCTTTCTTCTCACCAGATCTGCCGGTAACCTGTTTTATCTTGTTCTTTGTGTCCTTTCGTCTTATGGCCCCGGCACATGCAGTTTGCAGATTCACAGGGATGTTGTCCATTCCTTGCTGACCACTCCTACACCTGACACCCCATGAACAATCGGCCGACACGTCAAACGCAGCCTGAGGTCGACAACTTTCCCACAGAGCCTGATCCCACAGAGCCTTAGAGCGACTCTAGCACCCTGGCTGAGGGTGCTGCAGCAACAATGGCACAAAAAATAGCACTTCGGTACAACCCTCGGCCTCCTAAGCGCCCCGTGATCAACAGGCCGGCCCGCCGGTTGCGAATAAGTGAATTTTTTAAGGGATTTGGGTTGACCCCCTCGGGTCACGGAACAACAGCCCACTTCCCTTGTAATCTGTACCGGTCTAATTCCAGGCAAGAACCATGAAATACACGTTCTATAGTACACTTATTTTTGAACAATTACCCTCCCTCGTGGTGATCCAACGCCACCATTAATATAGTTTGCCTAGAAGAAAGAGTAGCACTATGGGGCTAATTTTGGAAATTCGACTTCGTCGCAAGGAAACAGCTGAAAGAAATGGAATGGGTTCCGTGACACAAAAATATAAACAGCATTGCAGGTGCACCGACATGCTAAACGAATGTGATAAGTCAAAATACTCTGCAAGGTGGAAGACCAAGCAACTTACAGCCGATGTTAATTGTTAGTTGAATGCGATGATAGTGGCACCAGCAGAATAAACGACGGTGTCAGCCCAGGTGTCAATATGCCAGACCAGACGGGTCGTGGAGACGCCGTCGACGTGAGCGTTAACACGAAGATTGGCCTGGCAAGAGACGTCGAGGGAGTTCAAGGCGATAAAGACGGAAGGTTTCTCGACGAATTTGACCGAATTAAATAAGACTTCCTCACTTTGTTGGCAACGCGGCTGGTTCGCGGGGCGAACGTCTATCGTGTTAATAGATTTGCTAAAAATGTGCTCGCGATCCTCTGGATAGGCAATCCAGCAAGTCCGCGCGGCGTGGAAGATGGTGTCTGACCAGCTCTCGATATTAAGTGTGAATCCGTTCACGTCGACGTCAGTAGCAGTAGTTTTGAGACGCCAGTTGCGACCCATGCCAAGGTCGATGCTGTTCAAGAAAACGACGACCTTTGGAGGAGTGACGAACGGGCGCTCAAAATCGACGCGCACAGAGGCCGGGTCATTGGGATTTATCCAGAGGTTGCGCATGTGTTCACCAGTGAGGAAATCCAGATCACCGGGTGCGAGGGCGAACACATCAGCGACGGCGCCGTAGAGAGTAGTATCAGCCCAGGAGGCGATATAGCAGTCAGCCGAACTGTTTGTGAGGTGCTGGAGCCCTGACGTAATGCGGATGCCACCATTCTTTGCGATATCTAGCACACGGATGCCGTGGGCGAGGCGGGGGCGGTCAACGAATGGACGAGAGAAGTCCAATGTTCTCTGGGTAATGTCGAATCTGTAGTGGGTGGGCATGACTGGTTATGAAGCACAGTCGAGGGCGGGTTGAAGCTGGGGCAGGGAGAACCAGCAGCCTCTTGAGACTTTTTCTACGTTCCATACGTGTCTATTTGATCTGTCATCGACGACACCCTCTAGGGCTGAGGGCTGATGGTCGAGGGCTGAGGGTCGAGGGCTGAGGGTTAAGGCCTTGAGGCCTGAGGCCTGAAGCTGAGGGCCGGGGTTGACTTGCGCCTTGCATACGCTGCGCATGCTCGTGGCCACTCAGGCTCAAGAGTCAGGTCGGAAGTCGGAGGTGTGGTGCATGCACTTGCAGGTATACTATTTATTAGTATCTAGTCTGTAGTATGGCGATATCATTCCGACCAAGAACCATAAAATACTCGTTCCATACTAGTACACTGAATTTTGAACAATTGCCTTTGCTCGTGGTCGATCGATGCTTTCACTAATATAGTTTGTCTGCCGGTGAATGCAGACTTCGAGATAATTTGGAAATTTGATTTCGTCGCATGGAGACATCTAAGAAATGGAAGGGGTGGGTTCCGCCAGTGCCGGTGTGAGGTTCCTGTTTCTCATAGGGCCTTGCGGGGACGTAGAGGTACATTTGATTGGTATAACGGTATTATTTATTGGTTCACGTTCGGACCATCAGTGAGTGAGGGGAGATGCCATGTTTTCTGGTTTCTCGCCCATCCTTCGCCGGTCAGTTGACACGGGAAAGCCGCCTCATGGTGGTGGTGGCGGTACAAGGAGCCCCGCTAGAGACAGTACAGCATAGAGGCACGGCAGCACCGTCAGTCAACACGGTAAAAGTTTATAGGTTGGGTATAAAGAGTCACACGGTCGGAGTGTGAAGGAGCGGAAGCGTGTGTAATCTATCACAATCGGTGTGGTAAAAATAGTCGAGTTTGGTTGAAATGCCACTCGGAAACAGCGACGTGCGGGCGGAAAAGATGGTCCAACAGAAGATTAAACGTAAACGCTTCATATAACTGAGCAGTCATGACGGAGATGCGTCTATTGTGAGAGGAAAATGGTCTGTGAATGCAGCAGTCAGCCGAGAAGTGTCAAAAACGGCGGAGAGGGAACCCATACAACTGGGACCTGGAAGTAAAAGTTGTAGAGCGCGTTGGGGTTAGAGGTAAAGTTCAATGCGTTCTCCCCAAAATCGTAAATAAGGGTGGGCTGGGCTTTGGTGTTATCTGAGTTGGCCCAGGTCGCTACAATAAAGTGTCACCCACATTCAGCACAAGTTGTGAGCAAACCTGAGGGACCCAAGAGGCGGCAGGTACCCACCGTTAAGCGCACCCGAGGTTGAGTCTAGAGTCCAGATCGCCGCAGCCGCTGCGGCAATAGCGAAAATCAGCGCGCGAACAGGACTCAGGACCTGGGCGATGTCTTACGTCCGGCTTCAACATTGATAAACTCGATGGTGCTAATTCAAAGGTCAGTGAACTGACCTGGGTCGTGCCGGAAAAGTGATAAACCTACTTCAGAGTGTGAGGTGACAAAGGGAGCGTGCCAGATCCACCGATGTAATAAGGAGCACTAAACTCGGGACTCTGGGATTGTATCGATACAGAGTAAGAAAGCGAACCAAGGCGAGATGGACGGACGAAACCGCCAGATGCAATAGCGTACCTGGGCTAAAAGGCTCGAGCCCGAGTACTCAACAGTGAGGTCCGGAACTGCCGGATTGTGACCAGAGTCAAGATTAAGTCCGATGCTGAAGCAACGTATGAGGGACAGAAGGTCAGATAGTTGGAAAAAGTACGCACGGGCCGCGGCTCGCGTCATTTGCGACGTAGCCTAGTCTAATGTTGTCGGTAGCCTGGCGCACCTCGAGACGACCGGTCGTGCTGATAAAACGATGACGATTGGTGATTAGGGAAATTGTCATACTCACTTAGAAAACGATCTACTTACGACGACGTGCCGGGCTCCGGCGAAACCTGCCTACGCTTCGCACCTATCGGCATAACCCCCAGTCAGCAAGATGTGTGGATCGATTTTCAAAGGAGTGACAATCTCCACGCACTTTCTGTCGGAGACCGCCTAATAGGAGGAAGGGGAGGGAGCCCCCTCGCGAAGCGCTGTCCATTCGTCTCGCGCTTCATGGACAAAGCAGCCTCAACGGGTACAAAGGCCCCCAAAAGAGCGACCGAAGCCACGAACAGAAGGAAGGCGAATCTCTGCACCATGAACGAACGTGTCGGGATAGACGGTAGCAAGAGGAAGAGCGGACGCGAGTTTCAGCCTCGGAGAAAGAGAGGAAACGACATGTGCGCCCCCGTATTTATTCTGAGGCTTCCAAAAAAATTTAGTTTACTTCACGGTTCTTCGGTGCAGTGTGAGAGCGGAGGCGCGCTAGCTTGACGACATTCTACCGTAGCCGCCTACCGTAGCCGCGATGGGGACCGAGGGGATCTACCGAGGTCCCTCCGATCACATCCTCACAATTTCCGTGACGATCCTTGCTTGGGCCGCCCTGCGCATTTTTTCCTTCTGTTGATAACGGGCCCTCTCGCGTCACACAACTTTTGTCCTTCCTACAAAGCTGTGCATAAGGTAGTACGGAGGGGCGATATGGGTAAGCAGATACTTGAATGAAGAACAACTTGAAGACGCGGCCGATTCCGACGGAGTCTTGCCTCGCAAAGAGTATAATATCCGATTCTTGACCGTGACGCGTGACATTGACCACCGCCCCTTGACTTGACCTATTTTTATTTTGATAAGGTCCCTTGTAAGGTCTAACACGCCGGCGGGAGTGCCCACAAGGATTAATGGCCACCGTCTTCCCAACACGCCTAACTTAATCTCAAATGAGCCCAACACCCCGGCTTCTCAACGCCGCGGGTGGTTGTCCTCTCTCATTGGAATCACATGGGTCACGGTGATCACGCTGCAATTCGGAGGTTCCTATTCATCGATATCCTAAGGAGTCGAATCCAAATAGTCACGAAGCAAGTTGCACAACGGGTGGAAGGTCTGATCTGGTGCAAGCACATGCGAGTATACTAATTAGCGTCTAATCTGAACTAGGCCTATACCAACAAAGAACGATAAAATACAGTTATATGGTACACTGAGTTTTGAACAATTGCCTACGCCATCACCAAGGTAATATAGTTTGTTTGGACCTTGAGTAGCACTGTGGAGATATTTTGGAAAATCAACTTCGTTGCATGAAGACAGAGAGAGAGGCCGATCTGTACTGTACAGGTACTGCAGGTGCCGCGCTGGCGACATGCTAGTAAATGGATGTGGTAAGTCAGAACATCATCCTTGCAGGGCGGAAGATCGAGGAACTTACGGCTGACGCTACCAATTGTTAGTTGAACGCGATGGTAGTGGCACCAGCAACATAAAGGGTCGTGTCAACCCAGGAATCAATGTGCCAGACTAGACCGGTCGTGGAGATGCTGTCCACGTAAGCGTTGACGTGATAAAGGCGGAGGGCCGCTTCCAGAACTCGACCGCGTTGAATCCAATTTCGCTGCTCTGTTCTGGCCAAGGTCGACCCCAGGGACGAACGTCCATCGTGTTGATAGATTTGCTAAAAATGTGCTCGTGATCCTCTGGATAGGCAATCCAGCAAGTGCGCGCGGCGTAGAAGATCGTGGTTGACCACATCTCGATATTGAGTGTGAATCCCTTCACGTCTATGTCAGTGGCAGTAATTTTGACACGCTAGATGCGGTACTTGTCGAGGTCGATGCAGTTGAAGAAAACGACGACTTTTGGAGGAGTGACGAACGGGCGCTCAAAGTCAATGCGCACAGAGAACGGGTCATTAGGATCCTTCCAGAGGTCGCGCGTGTGTTCTCCAATGAGAAAATCCAGATCACCAGGTGCGAGGGCGATCACATCCACCGCAGCGCGTAGAGAGTAGTATCGGCCCAGGCAGTGATCTGGCAGTCGGCCGAACTGTTTGTGAGGTTCTGGAGCCTCGACGTAACGCGGATGTCTGCATTATTTCCGACATCTAGCTCACGGATGCCATGGGTTAGGCAGGGGCGGTCGATGAATGGGCGAGGGAAGTTCGATGTGCTCTGGGGATTGTCGATTGTGCAGAGAATGAGCATGACAGGTCATGAAACATAGTCCAGGGTGGGTTGAAGCAGAGAATCGGTAGACTCTTAGAAGTTACCCTACGCATCATGTGTGTCTATTTGACCAATCTTCTGGGTGCTGCGGGCAAGGCTGAGGGCTTGAGCTGACCGGGGTCGATGGCCTCAGCGGCAGTATCGGGGCAAGCGTGGCCCGAAACCGACCAGCGCCACTTACATAAACTTGAAAGTCACGAGACAATAGCAAGAACACGTGGGGATTCGACATACGCCAGGAACCCCAGTTCAGTGGATTTGGTTTCGTGTTTGGATGAGGAGATACACTCTATTCATCAATTTTGTCGTTTATCCCGGTTCTATTTCGTTGCAAGCGCGACGCGCGCGCCTTTAGGGGTCCTCGCTCGCGTCGCGCGCCCCCTTCTCCGTCCATTCTCCGACTTCGCCATCCATACTTGGGCAGTACAGTTATCATTTCGACTCGCTTCTACCATTATTCTTTCTCTCTTCTCTTTGCATCTGATTTTGTTAAAATGTAAGAAACCTGTGTAGAATGGCTTTACCCAGGCCGGCCTAAGCCAAGTGTCCGGCCGGAGGCTGACTCAGGATCTCATGATCTCATCCGCATGGCTATTCAATCAAGGTGGGCACACGGCGACCCACAGTGCGCCAAAAACGGCTGGAGTGACTGTGTTGAAAACGTGGTTTCTAACAATTCATGATTGTGTGCCATGGGGTACAGAACTCTACTTGGCGGTGCCAACTTGAAGTCTTAATCCGCATGCCGGCATAAGTATTCACGTGCAGCGTCATTCTACACGAGATTCAACTTGGTCATTGGAATCGGTTATAACCCCCGAGCAGATAGCTCCAAAGCGGACACGATAATCGGTAAGGACATACCGTTTAAATCAAGCCTCTGAAAATATTGAGAATATCCAGCCACTCTGCAAATTCCCTCTTGTCTTCGGGGTCTGAAAATTCCTTGTGGGTGTCGGTGTTGGACCGATCCACGTTGGCCAGTAGCGGGAACGTGAGGAGGATGGCCCCTGACCTATGCCGTAAGAGGTGAAGTGTAACCGGATTACCCCCCAGGAAATCAGGCGTTGAAAAAGGTGGGGGATGAAGCACTCGTTCTCATCGAAGTTGGAGAAGGTGACAACTTGAGCTCTTTTGTGCGCTCGATAAACTCTGATAGTTGCGGGATCGGAGAGGCGGGCCAGAACGAAGTCCTTTAACATGAAGCCGCTCAAGAACGAGAGCCTCAATTCTGGCGACGAGGTCCTCCAGAAACTCAGCGGCACTACCGAATCGAGATTCGGTGAGAGAAAGAAGGGAGGGGGGCTGTGCGCTTTCGTGGTGTAGGGAAGGAGTCGGGGTGAGGAAACGGATCTCGATGAACCCGAACTGGGTCATCGCGCAGCCCATGACCAGCGCCTCTGGGGAAACCCATCCGAGCGCGGGATCATATTAAGCCGAAGAGAGACGAGATCCTGCGCGAACGAAAGGAGCCGCGGTAATGTTGGGAACGCAACTTTACACGAGTGGAGATAACACAACCGGAGGGCGGATCCGCCCAAAAATGTACGGGGAAGGGCTGATGAGGACATCCCACCCACACCCAATGACGCGAGTTGAACAGTGCGTGGAACGGCTCCTTCAACAGGGCGGGTTTTTGATGTCCACAAGAATGAGTCCGGTACGACGAGATTTATTTGCCGTCCGCAATCAGGATATTCCAGCGCGACCATGATATTGTCCTCATCGTCGGGAATCGGAAGCTGGAACTTGGGGTACCATAGGGCAATGGGCAGAGGCGGCCAGCAGTCTGTGGTCTCCCTACCTGACTTGCAGGATGGACAGGCCGCAGCTTCAAACGACAGGGCGAGGCGAATATGATAGACCGTCATCTTCTGCCCACGTGGGCAAGAATATGCCATTCCCATTATTCAAGGCTGGAGTGCTGCATAACATTTATTCGATGATACTCGAATATGGCAAGGAAGATGTCGTCGGGGAGGGTGTGAATCGTTAAATGTCGGCCCTTTCTGACCCTGCCTGTTTCATATGAGTATGCCACCGTTTCTGGCCGCGCGTGTAGTAGGCTTTAGGAATTACCCACTGCGTAGGGCTCTGCATCCTGAGTATGCGTCAGCGGGAGTCAAGAAAAGAGTGCCCAAGGCACGGACATACCTTGTTCTGGATGATGACCCGACTCCTCGTGAAGTGAAAAAAATAGTAATTTCTTCACGGCGTCCCTTAAGAAGCCAACACATCTGGTCTGAGAGCTGCCTTTCTCCAGGAACTACGCAAGAGAGTCTTTCGTCTGTCGTCTTGATGACTCGACTCGAATGTAGGGGGATGGAGGGAGGAGAGAGAAGAAGAACCGCTGGATCTTCTCCCGCGTCCGCCACGAATACCGTCGTTTATCAGCCTAGAGAAGATTCCTGAGTGAATATCTGAGATGGAAGTGGATTCGAGTTCAGAATATAGGGCACCCGCTGCAGAGTCCAGTTACGACGCATGATCACTCAGCCCGAAAACTAGAAGGTATCGCTTGCCAGTGAGCGTCACCACTCGGCATTTTCGATTCGATGTGCCATGCTCCACAGCGGTGATTACCATCCTAGCCCCCTTCAGGCAAGGATGTTTTTAAAAACGAGAGGTCTGGCACGGCATGCGAAAGGAGCGAGTTACGAGGAGCGGGGCTGGTATGACACTAGATTGTAATAACGTAACGCGCCGATCGGATGTAGAGAATTGTCTTGAGTGCGGGCCACATAGGATCATGCCGTTGTGGTCGAAGGTGAGGTCGGTAAGGAACCACCCGTTCTTATGATCGTTCCGCGGCGATCCACAGAAGCAGAAAAGTCTGCCATTTCAAGAATGCTACTTGTCATATCCCATCTATATGCTGGCCATATAGTCCTTAGAACTGTAGAAGACGCGAACAAAGGAAACTTCTCACAGTGCAGCAATTTTGTACCACATTGTCACACCACTGAGTGGCAGAACGGGGAAGGGTAGCGCCCCAGGTCCTCAGCATTTTGCTTTCTCTGCTCGCTAGTCCGTTGCGTGCCTTCCACCGGCGACGAGTACTGATAACAACCATCGGTTACGCATGGAAAAGGAGCTAGAATCACGTCACGCTCTTCTCGTAAATCGATCGCACGGGTTTCCAAGACCCTATAGGGTCCCACTACAGTACTTTGTTTTCACTGTAACCTAGTCGTACATGGGTACCGATATTTACTGTTTAGAGGTAAACTAGTCTATACACTTACTGTAATCTTTGAGTACAAAAATGAATAGGAACATGTAGATCTATCTATTGTGGTGTTAAGAACTTGCACGAGACAAGGCATTTGTAATAGGTAGTGCAGGGAAATGCGCGTAAAGAAATCGCAGATTGTTAGTAGATAATAGTAAGTGGTTAGTGAAAGGCGAGGAGGGGCAATAACCTCAAAGCAAAAACCAATAAACAAAGGCGATGGCGGAACGGAAACTAAAATGGAATGACGAACTCCGGGACGAGATATCATAACTCCTGATCCCCGAACCAATCATGGTAGAACCCTTCCCCTGCATAGTGCACGGATACAAGGTGACCGGAAAGCTTGCGCGCGGCTATGAACTCCTCGATAGCTCGAGACATCGCGGTGCCCCTGAGGTGAATATCACGTAGTGCCGAGAATATTTGCCGATCCACGCCTTCCACAGACTGTTCCAAAGCGGCCGCCATGCTCGGAACCAGTGTGCCCGTCAACTCCAGTCTCCGTACGCTAACGAATAGGCTAAACAGTTCCAACCATTGAACAGGATTGACCTCGTCCGCGGGAGCCGAAGACGGACGATGTGCCTCAATTTCGAGCCGCCTAACGCTGGCCACGAGTGGGAAAAGTTGTTTGTTGATATGGGTCAGTGAGGCCATCCGCCTGGAAAACTCCCGACACGAAACCTGCAGCCGTAAAGTCCCTCGGGGAGACGGATGTGGGAAGTAGTGGGTGATGGAGAAACCGAGCTCCCAAAGCCAGATGGACGTTAGATAAGGCGAAGAACCCAGCCTTTGTGTGAGGTCGATGAACTGGGACAGTTCCGGGATATCGAAGACAAGCCTGTCGAAAAAGGCAATCTCGACCTTTTCGAGCAGAGGGGCGTTGAGTCGGGCAACAAGGTCCTCCAGGTACTCGCTGTCACCCCTGAACTGAACATCAGCGAGAGCGGAGAGGACAACGCGATCCGATGAGGGTGGGCACGGGTTTTCTGGGTACAGGTGAGCAGTTGGAGAGAGGAAGTGGACCTTCAGGGACTTGAGCTGGGGCGTTGCGCCTAGGCCAGTGGCAAGCGCCTCCGGCGAAAAGTATCCCGCGTCTGGGATCTCATCAAGCTGGAGAGAGACGAGGTCCCTGGTAGACAAAAGAAGTCGTGGTAATGAAGGAAAGGCGGTGCCACTGAGGTCGATTTGGCGCAATCTGGGGGTGGACAGACCTAAAAACTCATTGGGAAGGACCACCGACCCCAACATTTCCTGTGACCCCATCCGAAGGTATTCCAGTGCGGGAAACGGCTCCTGTACCAATGCGGCCAACTTCTCCAATAATGAGCTCGTCATAGTGAGGTTGATTTCTCGGATGCGATCAGAATATTTGAGTGCGGTAATGACGTTGTCTTCGTCTGCGGAGGCTAGGGGCCGCCAGAGTACCAATCGGGGGTACCACAGGGCGATAGGCAACGCCGGCCAGCAATCCAGTGCCTTCCCAACTGGACGTCTGTATGTGTAGACGAGTCGGAGGTCCAGGCGGCGTGGTGACGCGAATATGAGAGACCGCCATCTTTGGCAGACGTGCGCCAGCCTATGCCATTCCCACGGGTCAAATAACGAGTAATCCAACGCATCGAGTCGGTGGTAGTCGAATATGTCCAGAAGGACCTCATTGGGGAGCATTTCAATTGTCACACGTCTGTCAACGTCGGCCTTGCCTACTTCGCGCGCGTCACATCAACAACGACCCCAGAATAAACGGCTCGTTGTACTTACTGCTCACGGAGCTCCTCGTCAAGACCTCAACGGAATTGTTCTTGTGGGGCGAAGGACTGAGTCTTGGGCTCTGCGCTATCGGAAGCTCGTCCCCCATTCGTCTGGATTTGAAGAATGCGCTACAAATGATCGCATTGAACGCGTCGAGGATGGTGTGTAGTGAAAACCGTGACGATGATGGAGGAGCACTTTTTCGAGCAAAACTATCTGAAGGGAATCTATGTCAAATACCTCGTCAGCCCCGGCAAGACTCCAGCTATTGAACGGGGGAAAGGACTGGACGTACCGGTGTGAGTTCATTGATGGGGGTTGAGTGGGCTGAATATGGGGCAAGTGACCTTATATTAAATTATCAGTGCACGTCACATGCACTGAGGCATCGCATTGCTCCCCAGGCGTCTTTCCTCAGCAGTGGACTGCCTCGTTCGACCGGGCTCGTATTTGGTGCGCTATTACAGACAGAGGGGTGTGTGTGTGTAAATAAGGCACACTGAGACAAAGTGGGGCAAAGTATCAAAAAAAGAAGAGAAAAAAAAAAAAAAAGGAAAAAGAAAATCCAATGCCGTCACCGGGCCGGCTTGTTTTCCCCACTTTGCCTTTGTTTACTGATTCTGGCCCTGCCGACTCCAGAACTCATGGGTAATGGGAGAATATTCGAAACAATAGGGTTGTATCTAGGAGACCGTCTGGGGAAGTATCTTCTATGCAGACTCCTTGTCGAGTTACACTCTATGTCCGCCGCGGATAGAGAAAACCTTCTCTTCAAGCCGTGGTTCTCGCTTGCAGCATCACATTCCTGAAACTTGTACTTGGGACTCACGACATAGACAAAACGACGCCCGCATCAAAGCGGGTATTGACTATGAGAGAGATAGACAAGAGGCAGATATGTACAAGATAGCGGAGGACGGACCAACCTCCATAGGTTCTAGCTATCTGTGGTGACCGGACAAACCCCCAAGTGCACGGATACGAGCCGACCGGGGGAGCCGACCCGCGGAGAGAAACAGATGACGGGTTTCCTCAAGCGAAAGTCTACTGCATGTTCATTGTGCCCAGTCAGAGTGTAAATACTTGCAAGATCCGAACCGGGGAGGCTGTCAGTTCGACCCACCACACCTCGACAAGTCGTTCCACGCTGTCGACGAATGGGGAGAATAGTCTACAGAGTGTGGGAAATGAAGAAGACACGTGGGGTCACCTCAAGACACCGAGCGCCTACAACTACCAGCTAGACTAATAAATAAAAAACCCAATAAAGCCGTCCGAATTAATAGGCGAGATCGAGGGTACTCCCCAGGCCGGATGGACGTTCGACAAGGAAATGTCCAACGCCACCGGTAAAGTGAGGAAGCTATCGGATGGCAAGGGCGAGCACGAGCCAATCCAAATGCACGCACATTATACCGATACCCGGGAACGAATTTTGTCGCCGAATAGAGTTGAAAAGAGCGAGAGGAGAGACCGAAGCAAAGGTGGACATGCACGTTTTGTTGTCCAGGCCGGGCGAGAAGTTGGCGAGTGGAAGCGAACCTGGAGCAATATAATAGCTAATTTTTTCTTGACCACGAGACAGACTTCAAGCCTCCTGATGCGGGCAAGGTAATATAGCTGTGCGACGGCCAGGTGAGGCAGCACAAGGCGAGTAGATCTTACTGAGAGGGGAGTCGTCAAACAGCACAAGAATAAATGACATTCGCAGAACTGAGATCCAAGCACGACAGTTTTTCTTGACACCGCAAAAAATAGTGTCCAAGTTTGCGCCTCGGTGTACAGATAGTAGATACAGTACGTTGACTAGAAGCGCTCATGACGCACGAGGAGTGATGGACGACCCAATAGACGACAACATTACTTGAAACTTGTCGCGCCAGATCGAGCCTCTTCGCACCAACCCCGAAGACGGTCCCTAAAATAGGTTCAGGAACAACCAAATTGCCCAGGTCGTTAGTATGACCAGCCCCCATCACACGCTATGTATGATAGAGATACAGATACGAACAAATGAAAACATCTCCTAGATCAACTGGGGTCGTCCGTCGAAAGTGACCCTCCAAATGAGATCAACTTTGGTGTAGCTGATAAATCATCGATCCCGGCGGCGAGGTTCTGCTCAGGCTATCAATGAGATAACGTACGACGAGAATTAGAGAATGGGGGAAGAGGAAAGGAAGCGACGTACAGACTTTAGGAGACCGTAGAGTCTTGGTCAGCGAGGGTCCTCCTGCGAGTGGTCCATAGTAAGCCGCTATTATCGCGCAATCACTAGGGGGCAGGAGTGGGTCTACCACACCAAAATGAAATCAGGGAAGCCGTACAGTAATTCAAAGAGAGCAACAAACGCAATTTCCTCCACTGGGA
This sequence comes from Lactarius psammicola, assembly GCA_025769895.1. Lineage (NCBI taxonomy): Eukaryota > Fungi > Basidiomycota > Agaricomycetes > Russulales > Russulaceae > Lactarius > Lactarius psammicola. Next base: position 82,677 of record WTXK01000106.1, read on the forward strand.
GTTGACGCACAAAAGCGGCGCTCGTTCGTTGTGGTTGGGAAAAGAACTCGGTCTGCCGTGTGCAATCATAATAACGTTCATATTCCTGAGCGGCCATGAAATCGGTGATCATTGTCAAAACATTAGGAAAGAGGTAGAAGCATGCATGCTGTAAGAGCATGTGACGAAGGGTGACTTGGAAGAACTGGCCAATGATCCGGAGTTCGCTTGCTTTGCTCGGCTTATTTCTTGCACGAGTCGACTGGCACACGGGTTACGAGCTTGGGTGACGCGAACACGGCAAAAGATCGCTGCTCTTATGCTCCCGCACAACGCGAGCAAGACCGCGACACTCCCATAGAAGTCAATACCGTCTGTTGCGAGTCGATCGACAGCGGTCGAGTATTACAGTATTTCTGTCTCAAAGGAGACGGACCGTCCCGGAAGCAAGTCGCTTCCGTCGTTAAAATGTTGGTCGCCCGTTTCGCGCGAGTTTCCCAAATCGATTCTAAATCCTAGATCAATTTGGTGGAGCCGAGAATAGCAAAAATCTGAGATGGAAACATACTGGTAGTATCCTTTGTCAAGTCGTTGACGTGAATAGAAAAAGGCCCACGTTCAAATCTCTATGGCGCTTGGACGAGCTGATTCTCCTCATCGTGCGGTCATCGCGCACGTATGATGATTCCCAAGGCTACTTGCCACAGGCCCACATGATTCAACGCCGCGCCATCAGGGTCTGACTCGAGGACAGTGGCCCATCGTTTCGAGTTGACGCGGAGACCATATAAGTGAGGGCTCCATCATGATAAGAAGCGCGGTAAGTGGCAATAGCCGCGCAGACGACACACAACGCCGGAAAAACTGGTAGGCGCGTACTATGTCATGGTAGCGGTATGATCTGGATGCTACGAACGCATTGATCTATGATGGTCCCATCGGCGCCACGTGTCAGCGAGCACGAGCCTGAGACAATCTGAAAATAAAGAAGTCTGGGTGCGCAGTCGCAAGATGAAAGCAACGTACAAGTAGGGAAGAAATAAGAAACCACCCTCGTTAAAAAAATATACATACATGGGCGTAGCGCTACAAATCAAGGTAGATAGGGTTAAGGCCACAGCAGGATCTCAACCTACGCCCGGATCTGAGTCGGCAACCCCGAACCCAGATCCTGGGCCCAACAAGTTAGGCACTCGACCCACGTTTCTCTTAGTTCGACCGAACGCAGAGCTGGGCGTTTAACTCATACTCCCGATATTGGTGCACTCAGAATACAGAAGGAATACGGGACCGCTTTCGCTCCGGGCTCAAGTTTAATTAAGGGTCATACAAATGGCACGCAGGGAACTCATGGAATTGTTGCTTGTTATATCACATGGTTGTATATGCATATCTCATACATACTAGTCTAGCTTTTCGGTGAGATAAGAACCCGAAAGTGGAAAGAGGTGCAAGGTGGTGGCGATGGCGGCGGTGGGGGTATAGAGGAAATTTCTACAATCGAATTTTTGTTCATTTTTAACGCTTACTTGGTGCGCTTGTAAATCTTCTCCAGGAATGTGCGGAAGACAGCGCGGCGGAGTACCGCACCGCCGTCCGGGCTTTGTACCTCTGGCACCGCGTCGATAAGCGCGTTGATGCGCGCATACGACTGCGCCTCATAATCCGCATACACCGCGTCGACACCAACCTCGCGGAAGACCTCCTTGACGCGAGCCTCTGCATCGGCATCCTTCCGCCCGTAGTTGGCATCGAGGATCGTGCGCTGGGCGGGGTTGGCACGCGCGAGGGCCATGTTGATGCACCACGAGCATTTGTTGTCCACGATGTCCGTTCCGATCTTGCCAATCTGCTCGGGCGTCCCGGAGTAGTCGAGGTAGTCGTCCTGGATCTGGAAGTACTCTCCAAGGGGGACGAGGATATCCAGCGCGGTCTTGTAATAGTCTGGATCTGAGTCGTTCCGCTTCTCAACTGGGAAACCACAGAGGAGCAGCGCGAGAGCGACGGGGAGATAGAAGGAGTAAAGAGCCGTCTTGTAGATGACAATTGTACTGTGCCTGTAGGTCAGAGAAGCGTGTGTGTAAGTTTCAAAGAGGTGATGAAGTAGAAAAGACCGCACCTGGAAAGAGAGAACTTGGACAGATCAACCCTGTCTTCTGGAGCAGTGATCAGGTCAACGAGTTGCCCCATCTCCGTCTGATACGAGACCTGAGCAGGTAGGTTAAGCGACCTGTCGAAAATGGGGGGACGACGTGGCACACCTCATGCAGAAGATCAATAACGTCGACGTAAAATCGCTCCTTGCGGAAGTGCTTGCGGATCATTTGGAAGATCGCTCCTTCTAAGATGAGCGCATCGTTAACGGCCATGAAGCCGACACCCTCCATGCGATACCAGCAAGGCTGGCCACGACGGGTGATGCTCGAGTCCATAATGTCATCAGAAACGAGGAAGTAGGCTTGCATCTTGACTCAGTGTCAACGGCGCGTCATATCGGCACGAAGGAAAAGAAGCAGACCCATTCAACAGACCAGCCGAGGACGGCAGCCTGGAAGTATTCCGTCTCGGTGAGCTCGCGACCCTTGAGGATCGAGACGGTGTCGACAACACTCAGGCCTCGGTTGAGCTTGCCGCCGGGTACGTTGTAGTCCATGCTCTGTTGGGTGATAAGAGCTTGGCGCAGAGGGAAGAAGAGACGGTAGAAATACGAACACGTCGATAGTACTCAATGGCCTCCTCGGGCATGTTGTGTTTGCGAAAATCGTCGAGGAGATCATCGCGAACGACGGCGTAGACATCTTCGAAGCGTTTGCGGGCAGCAGCCTTCTTGTCCTTGAGGGCTGTTGCAGGAAGAGTGGCGGGAGAAGGTGTGGGGGAGGTCGCAATGGGGGCCATGTTGTAGTAGTCAAATGAGGGGAAGTGAGAAGTGGCTGGTTAATATAGGTGCAGACGGGGTGGAACGATTTCGTGGTGCCAACGAAGACCCTTTTTCGGTTCTGAACTGACACGGAGCTCTTGTCTCGTCTCGTCTCAGCCGCCTTGACGGAACCTTTCCTTTCTCGTCTGCTCGGTTCTATTCGTTCGGTTCTTTTCCGGGTCCGCGGTAACTTGGCTCGTAGCCGCTCTCTACTCTTTCTCTTTTGTTCTCTTCGTCTCCCTGCATTCCTCTACGTACTCGACGTAACAGTAAGCCGGCTACTGCCGTTAGAGTGGCTTATTGGGGAACACTGTGGGTCACAATACTGTCAGGCGCCCCCATTTTATTCCCCATCGACAGGTGAGCGTCTTGCTCTAGTTTGGTCAAGTGGTGGTACAGCCAGTCAGCTGAAACACGACAACTCGCCCGTACCCGGGTATTTCGGTCGTAGCCACAACTCATGCCATACAACCATATATGCCACCTCAATCGACGAACGCCTACAGTGCGTATTTGTTCTCTCATAACCCACCATTACACCCGAGGCCATGCTCATCCCACCAAAAGTAGTGACGTCCGGCATCTTACAATTGCCGGGCGACAGATAGTGCCTATCATAGACGGCCACTTCTGGCAGTTCTTCACTCTGTCCTGCACTGCCCTGTTCCCACAACCTCCTCCCACACGTATGACATATGTACGTCACCAAATTTTTTTCGACGATGCTAATTGCGAGCATGTCAACGTGACCAGTCCACGTTATCGTTATCATTCGCTATCAGTACCCTTGCATCTCAGTTTTCCAGAACTTGGGCAACCAGCTAAAACTCGGGCACTTGGAAATGTAGGTCCATTTTTCCAGAAACCTGTCTGGACGGTCCAGGATGGGAACCTGGGAAACCTACTGGAGCCTACGTAACTTCGGATTTATGTATGGGTACGATACAATATCTAATGGGAATTAGACAAGGTGTCGTAGAATCTATGTGGAGTAAATGTGAGAGCTACCAAGACGTGATGGCACGAGGATTCACAATGATTTTTCCTATTGCACAGTTTTTTATTTTTTTGTCAAACCATTTTACTGACCGTCATGGCCATCAACTCATCACTGGTTCGTAATTGCACGTCATGTAGCTAAAGTTTTGATGGTCTGAGTAGAGTAGTAGAAGTTTCCTGATTTCTAGGTTTTCAAATTCCCAACACTTGCTAGAAGAGTGTCAAGATATTGTTCTGCTTCCCCTTCCATCCCCCCACCGACTAGTGACCACCTCACATATGCAGGCTCTCCTGCTCCTCGTGCACATGTTCAGACGGCGTATGTTCAGATGAGGGGAGGTTGAGATCGAGCTGGATGTCCCAGACCGTGTCCACTCACATGCCCACTCGTCCGCTCGCACTGCCGCCCGCCGCGCTCCTCCACAGCGACTACTGCTAGGCCACGCGGGTATAGTGGGAGCAAGGTTCGCGGCAGTCAGGTAGGTAGACGCGGACGCAGAAGACCCGGCGGCAGTGGGGGGCGTGCGTGCCGCCCGCTGTGCCTGTGCGGAAGGGCGTCCCTAGGCCCTGCGACCGCTTTCGGGCTGAAGCCCGGGAGGCGCGAGCTGCGCCACTGATCGGTCTGCGCGATCTTCATGTCCTGTCAGAGGAAAGGGGCACGTCAAATGATGCACGGAGGGTCCGTCTTGTTCATGCATGAGATGCTGGTGACTGCACCTGGGGGATGTTATGTCCACGTACTCGCATACATAACATACTCGTGTCAGATGGTGCTCTGTCGAAACTCATACATTTCTGTGCACACCACTTGTCATGTATGAAACACCTTGAAGCTGTATGGCCCGTCTGAGGTGGAGTGAGGCACGAACGGAGGCGCAGAACAGAGTCAAAGAGATTGACGCGGCACGTGCTCATTCCTCTCTTGCTATCACCTGTCCGCCATATTTTCATCTAGTTCGTTCAATGAACCAGACAGCTCTTTTATTTCGCCCACCGCTACACCCAGTAATCGCCAAGGGGTTGATGATGAGACCCACTTGTCCGACGCTCATCAGCTCGCTGCGGGATGGCCCCGCTCGTCGCGACCTCGCCTCGGACAAAAAAGCTCCCTCATTTTCGGTTGAGGGACAGGCACTTCGTGCTTCCGCCCACTCTATACCGCCTCATTTTTCCATATCGCTTAATGTTCGCTAACTCTGAATACACCCGTCCTTGGGTGCTTCGAACTTTCGCTACCCGTAGTATACACACGGACTATTGAATTTAAACAACGTGTTTTCTCCCCGTGCCATGCGTCGGTCCCCCTTTTCCCCTTCCCAGCGTGGCACCGGACCTCTCCCTGGAGCAAAGCAGTATTCACAAAGATGGTGCACAAGCAGTGCCCCGAATTGCGGAGCCACGTGATCTAACTTAGTTAGGTTAAGCGCGCCGGAGGATGGGTTTGACACGCCGGGCTCCACTTGGTCCGCACAGTGCACATTACGAGAAACCTTGACGACCCCTGGTGCAGTCGTGAGGGAATCAAGTCCTAGCAGCAGACTTGCCCGCCCGACGTGACGTAAACGCTTGGTACCTGAATCTATTTCTCAGTTCAAGCAGTATCACTTAGAGTATGCAAGTCGAGTCCTGCGGGCACAGATGAATATCGGGACCAAAAAAAGCGCTCTCGTAGACAATACATTATCAGGCTCTTTCCACATTCACACGGTAAGAAAGCCCAAGCCAACCGGATTGTGTCAGAGTTTACTTTTTAGCCTCATAGACGGATCGCCACGATGAGGATCTCGGGCCCGGAAGGGTCACAACGGCCTGTCAGAGTGTGTTGTGGCAAGGAAAAGCCCCAGATTCCAAGGTGGCATCCACGACAACGGGGACACGTCTAGCCGTCTTGGCGCCCTTTACCTGATCAGGCTCCAGATACGTGCCCAATTCATGACGGTACTCAATGCCAAAGATTCCCCCCCAACTCCTCTCGGTCTCTTTCTTTCTCAAAGTTCACTCGGGAAAAGACGCGCTAAATTGGAAGCGCATACTATAATAGTATGCCTTGGGATCCAATGCAATATTGACTCCTTTCGTCCGCGATCGGCGAGCTGGGGAGCCAGTTACGTTAATTAAGGGTCCTGAATTTCCACACATCTTTGATAAGGGGGGGAGGTGTGTACCCTCGTCGCTTGTTGTTGCTCCTCTTAGACTTTTTGACCTTGCAGGGTCCATGCGCCAATCACATTGTTCCGTGTCCTGACCAGAAAGCCACATTCTTAACAATCAAGTTCCATCCTCACCCTCCTCCTCCGGGAGCCACAATGCTACTTGCTCGTATATAGCTTGAAGGACTCTGCGAATCGCCGTTCTGTCTGCCCTCTCTCTTGGATAACCAGCAGCAGGCTGCTTCGTCAACAGGAAATCGAAAACCCCCTCTCTTGCCCAAAAAAAAAACATGTTTGGTAGTGCGTTCATTCTCCGTGTCGCCTTCTTTGTCCCCCACCAGCTCACATTCTCGTCTCACTCAGTCTTTTTACGCTCCGTATCAAGGGTTCCGCAGGCAACCCTCGTCCTCTCCTTGTCCATCCCATCCCTCCTCTCCAGCGCAAACGCAGCGCCCACACCAGATCAATCGTGAGCACCACCACCACCACCATCATCTCACCCCAATCCTCTTACTCACCCCCACACTCCACTCCAGCGCTACCGCCACTACCATCTCGCCACTGCCCGATGAACGCGCGGAGGAACCCCCCCTCCTCTTCCTCTTCCTCCTCCGGCCTCTCAGTCCCCGCACTCCTCGCCATAGTCGCTGTATCCCGTACGTTTCCTCCCTCCTCCACCCCATCCACCGCTCACGCTCACGCTACGCGTCAGTCTTTATCCTCCTCCTCGGCGCCACCCTAGCGTTCATGCACGTGCGTCGTCGGCGCGTGAGCCAGAAGCGCGCGGACCACCGTAAGCGCGCCGCGCAGTTCCAGGAGATGCACCGCACCGGCGCGCGCCCGTACGCCGGCAGCGCCGCGCCGCCTATTCCCGTGTCGCTGCCCCTCTCTGCCACTGCGTCGGCGGACGAAAAGGGGCTGCGGTACCCTATCAAGGCGTACGTTGTGTAGGTGCCGGGAGAGTCGCTCTCGCTCTCTCTCTCTCTCTTTTGATTATTATTATTTGGTTGTAAGTAAAGGTAGATGTGAGGGCACGCTTGTTTTCTTACTGTAAGCGTGTTCTATATTTGTATGATCTCTGCGTAGTGGTTTCAGTAGCAAATTGAAGGGTCGTTCTTTCGGATGATCGTGAATGACATCAGTAACTTTGCATATCAGACACAACCTAAAAAAACCCGCAAAAAATTTGGAATCCCGGACACTCAGCAACTTATGTCTCTTTTCTAGAATCACCTGCCTTTGGCAGAAAATGGATACCTGAGAAACTACGGAAAGCTAGTGGAAAGGCATTGCTATTTAGTAGCTGAGAATGGCCTCCCAGCGCTGGGGGTTCGGTTTTGTCAACCTTTCTCATGTAGGTTCTAAGTTTCTGAGATTCTGAGTGTCTAGAAGCTCAGAATCGTGCAAAAACTGAAGAAAACCTAGGAAAACCTGGAATCTAAGATGCAGTTTTACTGATGGACTTGGGGCCGTGGGATATGTTTGAGACCCTTTGTTCGAGACAGCGGACGTGCGCGTACACAACGACAAATCATTGTCTCTGGATGAGACCAGCCGCCTCACTAGTGATTACAATAAGATCCGTCCGTCCGTTATCGCTCCCGTTCAGTACCTGTAGGCTTCAAGTTGATGACCCATGATGCAGGCACGAACGAACGAACGATGTGTTGAACCGGTCATTAACATTCGTACTATCTACATAAACAACAAAAGCCGAAATGCTGACAGAGAGTGGGTACAAATAAAAAAGGGGAAACCTCCGATTTCGGGTGAGGGAAGGGAATTGAAAATATAGATATGTCATATTCAGTACACCCGACTGGATGTACTACGCAAATGCGCATAGAGTGGATACCTTAAGAGAGACTCAAGTGAAATTACCATGCAATCCAGGCAAGGAAGCTGTTGGGATATTTGCGCACGATAAGCTTGCGCGTCTCGTCGAGGCTGCAAAGGGAAATCCGATCAGGGCTTAGGAATGAGCGTGTAATTGAAGATCACCAAACTTACATAAGGAGCGCCAGGGCGAAGGTCATCGGGATGAAGAAGAATTTCGCGGGGATGTTGCTCGTCTGGAAGACATGATGGCTGAAGATGCGATGAGTGCCGGCGCACGGATCGGAGGGAGGGAGGAAAGAGAGGAGCGTACAAGACGGGAACGTAGCAGAAGAAAATACCGATGATGAGTGCGCAGATCGCCGAAGGGATCACGGCGCGGTTCACACCCCAGGTCGGCGGCTGCTGGAAGATACTCGAGCGGCGCGTGCGCGTCGAGAGCAAGTTACTGTGCAATACAGTCATCGTCAGATCCTCCCCCTCTTTCTCATGCGATGGACACGAAAAAAAACGTACCCCCACTGCATCACGATGAGGGTGAAGAAGTACACGCTCTGGGCTTCGTACAGCAGCTTCGGATTATTCGTGTACTCTTCGGGGTAGTCGCCGAACTTCCCCGCTAACGATGTGAAGGGTATGCCTTTAGACTGGAGATACCAGAATGACCTGTATGCAGCCAGCAGTGTCAGCCAAAAAGGGGCGAGAGAAATGACGATAGAGGGAGCGGACGGACATGGACATGGCGCAGAGAGACTCAAGGACGCCGAGGAAGCCGTACGCATGCAACAACAAGCGGAAATTCGCGAGGCGGTCCTTGCGCACGTTGCGTGGTGGGCGGGAGAGCAGTCCGCTCTCTGGCGGCTCGAAGCACATGCTGAGCGCGGGCAGGACATCGGTCTGCGAGGTAATGCGGAGCGTGAGCGAGCGCCGCCAAGTCATACAGAGTGTAGTGTAAGAATGTGTTGTACGCACAGCGACGCAAATCAGGATCATCTGGATGTTGCTGAGCATTTGTGGGACGCCGAGGACAACGTTCAAAACGATGGGCATGAGCTCAGAGAAACTGGCGTCGTCGGATCATCAGCACCAACACGGGTGAAAGAAACAAAGGAAAGTTTCACCTGCCGGCAGGAAGGAGGTACAAGGTCGTCTTCTTCAGGTTGTCGAACACCAACCTGCCTGCGTAAGCAAGAAAGTGATCAGATCTAAAGGAGACGACGAGGGGATCGCGAGACTCGACGCACCATACTCCAGCGCGACGACGATCGCGGAAAAGTCCTCGAGGAGCACCATGTCCGCCGCCTCCCGCGCGACGTCTGACCCATTGCCCATCGCAATACCGCAGTCTGCCTGCGCGCAGCGCGGGTGCGTCGTTGACACCGTCGCCTGTGACGGCGACGACGCCGCCGCGGGCCTGCATGGAACGGACGATGCGGAGCTTCTGCTCGGGCGTGGTGCGCGCAAACACGATCTCCTGGTACGCGCAGAGGACCTCCTCCTGCTCTGGAGAGAGCGTCTCGAGCTCCGCGCCGGTGACGACGAATACTCTGTGGTGGATCGCTCGGGTCGTTCGACTCCGTTACATCGACGACGTTTTCCTTATCATTGAACGAGCTCTGCTCCAGCAGGTCCGATGCGTGGTGCACTGCGGCCGGGTTCGTGATGATACCTGCTTGTGCGGCGATTGCGACGGCGGTAGCGGGGTGGTCACCAGTGACGACGAAGAAGCGAATTCCGGCACCACGACATGTCCTGAGGGAGTACAACCACAAACAAGTCAGCGGGAGCACAACTCACGTGCAAGGACAAAAAGGCGGGCCATTGCGTACCGAACGGTGTCCGGGATATCGGGCTTCAGAGGGTCGATCAGGCCCACCATACCGACGATGATCAAATCCGAGTTCAAGCCGTCGACGAGTTCGTTAAACTCTTCTGAATACGGGTCGATTTCCTTTGGCAAGGCGTCACGTTGAACCACACGACGCGCAAGGAGGAGCACACGACGGCCCTGTGCGGCCCACTGCTCCTGGATAGCGACGATGCGTTGGCGCGCAGCGTATGTGAGGAAGAGAGGTTTGTCGGCGCCGGAGATGACGTGAGTGCAACGCCCAAGTAAGGATCTCTGGAGCCCCCTTTAACGCAGAGCAGGAGATCTCCAGGTGCGAACGAGTCCCAGGAGGCGAGTGGCGCGGGGAGAGGACCTTCGTTGTTCACGGGGGGGACCGCCTCGGAGAGCGTGAGCATGTATTTTGTCTGGATATGGCGTTAGCGTCGCTCGTTTATCAGTTGGTAGACGGAACACGAGACAGCGCACCTTGGAGTTGAAAGCCATTTTGTGGACGTGGCGCCAGCGCCCACGCGTTGCGTCGACGGAGGCAAGGATGAAATCCGCGAATTTCAAGAGTGCGGAGTCTAGCGACGTGGTGAGAAAGGAAGGAAGGAAGAGAAATTGGATTTATTCACCAGTAGCATCACCGTTGATTTTGCGATTTGATTCTGACGGAGATCCTTCGAAAGACGCGGCGTTGCAGAGGGCAGCGACGGAGGCAAGCTGACGTTGATTCTCCAGGACCGAGTGCGGGGCCGAGTCTAGCGAGTCGCGCAAGGAAGACACCGAGTATGTGACGTCATAGATCGCGGCATCTTCGACGTGCATCTTGTTTTGTGTTAAAGTGCCTGTTTTATCCTGAAAAGGGAATAAATTCCCCAAATACGGGACTTGCTTGGCTTAAGTTCCAACTTACCGAGCACAGAACGTTGACCGAGCCGAGGGTCTCGACGATAGATAATGACCTGTCGTCAGAAATTATTAAAAAATATGCTAACACGAGGCCCCGGTGAGGACACACTTGCACAGCACCTTGTGCTTGCTCAGAGTGTTTGCGACCTTAGCCAAAGAGAGAGTAACCGCAATCGGAAGTCCCTCCGGGATGAAAGCGACTAAATGAAAAAGGCGTGTTATTCATTTACGGAGAGGCCGATCTAGTAGAGATATTTACCCATAACGGAGACGACATCGATAAGGAGCCCCGGAGTGTTGATGAAACTGGGGAAGCTGTGGCGTATCCTGAGTAGAAGAAGCCTGAGCCACGCTACAATGACGGAAGGGACGGATACCTCTCACCATGCAGCCCACAAGATAACAATGATGACAGCGACCATGGTGGCGAGGCTGGCGATGATGACGACGAAGCGGAGGATCTCACGTTGCAGAGTCGTCAACGACACAGGTGCGGCCGAGGACAGTTTGGCGATGCGTCCGCTGTTGGTGGTTCGTGTGAGACTTCTGCAAGGCTGAGAGAGAGGGAAGCAGAAACGTACAAGACAGTGTTATCGCCGGTCTGGAAGACGAGACCGAGGCCAGATCCACTGACGCAGAGCGTCCCTTGGAGTGCGATGTTCTTCGTCTACAAAAAGTTGTTAGAAAAAGGCGCCTCTCGTGGAGCATCATGCACACCTCGAGGATGTTGTCGTTTGTCTTTTCCAAGCGCCCTGCAACCGGTTCGCTCTGAAAAGGAAAGATGTCAGCGCCACAAAAAAAGGAAAGGACAACGCCGAGATGTGCGAGGGTGTGCGCCCCGGACGTACCTCGCCAGTGAGCACGCTACGGTCGAATCTGATGTCCCCACTGACGTCGATCAGTTTGACATCTGCAGGCACCTTCTGGCCTAGGGCGATTTGTACGATGTCACCGGGGATGAGCGCCGCGGCGGGCACCGTGACCTGCTTGCCATCGCGGAGCACGACGACGTCCGCAGGGAGCATGCCTTGGATAGAGGACATCACGCGCGACGTGGAGAAGTCCTGCCAGGCGTTGAATGCCGCCTGCAGCACGACGACGACGAGAAGCACGATCGCGAGCGCAAGGTTAGACGCCTGCGGGGCCGGTTCACCCAATGGTTTCCTGCATGCGTGTGTGTGTCCCTCAGTAACCAAGCCAAAGAAACGCGCCAAAAATGGGGAGGGGAGGGGGGTTCGGAACTTACCAGGCAATGAAGCAAACGACGCTAGCGGCGAGCAGCAGACTACCAAAGCCGCCGAAAACCCATCCAAGCACTTTACGCAGCATACGGCTCGGCGGGGGCGAGATCTGGTTCGGACCATATCGCGCGGCGCGACGCTGCGCCTGTGGGGTGTCGATGCCGGTTTTCGGTGAGACACCGAGACGGCGGAGTGCCTCGTCGATAGACAAGTGGTGCCAGTCGAGGTCGGACAAATCTGTAGTAGGGGTGAGAAAAGTACCGTGAAGTGGAACGGGGGGGACATCGTATACCTTTGGCTGCGTTTTTGCCATTGCTGGTGGGCTGTGCCTTTCCGGATTCCAGCTGCAGGCTCATGGTGCGGAACTCGACTGGGAGGCGTGCGGAGGGTCGAATGGTGTCCCCCTGGATAGAGACCGTCCTATGGGCCATAAGCGCGAGGCCGGGATCGGTAGTGGGACCATCGCGATTCAAAGTGGACACAGTGGTGATCCTCTGATTCTCGATGTCAGTCGACATGCCGCAGAACCGAACGAAAGTAGTAAAGAGGCTGCTGAGGAAGCACGAGCTTGAGGGGAAGGAAAAGAGAGCGTCTCATTTTCGATGGTATTTAAAGCTTGGTGCACAGGTACAACGGCTGCAAAAGGTGACAGAGGGTTTGGTCTCCGGCAACGGAGACAGAATATCCCAGAGCTCTGCGATACGGAACAACGGATCTGGCATGTTGCGAACAAGGATCCGGAAACAAAAATGCTGCGAACAGTTGAGATGTTTAAGCCATTGGAAAAATGAGACGAGAGATATTCGCCGAAGGACGATCACTCACTCGTGTTGAGGCGAGAATCGGCGGTCAAAGTGACACTTCATTACGTAGCAAGCCAAAATGATTGCTGGTTGCTTGGCTGTGCTTTGGTCAATGAGAGGGAAATTCGCCGCGCGCTACAATAGCTCACAGACACACAATCTATCTCAGTTCCATCGCTTGGCCTGTGGCGAGAGCATGGTACAGCATCCCACGCCTGGAAAAGCAGTCGCCAGATGTGTATGCCTTTACACAGTGGCAGGGTTGATATTCCCACGCAGAGGGGAATCAACACGCGGTCCCTGCGACACCTGCCAAGAACAATGCAGCCGAGAGACAGCCCTTCTGCGTTTTACCAATGGCCAAGAGGGGGAGCTATGCATACAGTCCTCCCAAAAAGTTGCGGTCCAAGCCACATACAGTAGGGCATGTGGTGCTCACGGCGTATCACGGCAGTTCCCGGTTCTCTCACGGTCGAAATTCACCCCGAATCAGCTCGTCGCGATTTATAATGAACCGTAAATGGTGCCGGACTAACCACACTCGCCGTTGTCGTGCACTCTATCAGATGATTCAGATCATTGCCATCCTTATCAGCGCTTCTTCGGCACTAACCATCTTCGCGAGGCACCCGGCAGCAGATAATGCCGCATAAGGTTGTGGACGGATTTTGGCCCTCAGGGGTGAACCAGAAGTGACCAAAATCAGGGTCCTTTTGGGTGGATTTTGTACCTTTGTACCCATTGAATAGGTGTACGGTGGACTGTAAAGGATGATTCGTAACAATCCCGGGAAAATAGTAAAAAATAATAATTCTAAAACCGGTAGACAATGTGGCCGAACCCGGACCTGACACGTGAGCGGCGTTTAAAATTTAAACCCTGTATGATCTTATCTTATCTTGGGTCAAGCAAAGACAGGACAGAGACCTTCCTGTACTCGGCTTGTAACACTCATTCCCCCTTTCGAATGGCTGCGATATACACAGCGATACATAAATGCGGCTAATAAATTTTTAAATGCGGGTGATCCGCGTGAGGCGGGTGCTCTGTTTGGGCCCCGCGTCTCATGGGCATAAACGTGCGACGACCACGGTGGGCAAGACTTGCCGTGGGCTTTCACGTAGGTGGGTAGTGCCAATTACCTCCCGACGAGAAATTACGAGTAGAAGTAGAGCCGGTTGATCCACACTATTGACGAGGGGGTAATGAATAACGTACCGCATGCCCCATCCCCCGACGTTGCATTCCACTGGAAGAAAAATTCATTGTGGCGCATGTCCCTAGGCATGCGGCCACTGTTCGGTTTCGGTACACATGGCATCGCACATCAGCCATAGTTACGTGACTGAAGTGCAAACGAAATGACTCAGGGCTGAGCCGCTCAGGGGAACTCATGTGGGAACTTAAGCTGATGGGTCCTAAAGTAGAACACACGTAAATTACGACAGCCGTCACAAAGGGGTTTCTACGTACTTGCCTCCCGGAGAGACTCCTTGTGGCGGCGGACAAGGGACGACGCCTAAATTCGATCCAAGTTCCACAACAGGACAAGGCGCTAAGCTGGGCAGAGCCATTCTAGGTATTTCTAACCCCAACTCGCGCTCCATCCAGGAACATTCTCTGAACTATGATGTATGACGACTCGATCTTGGACTCGATAATGCTAGATTTCCAGACGGCGACCCCGGCGGACAATTCCAGTACGCTTCCTTTCAAAAGAGGGGCTTGAGGAAGACCCGAGCCGAATCCCCTACTCCCAAAGGACTTGAGGGTGGCATACAAACCCTCCCGACTTATTCGTCTACACCCACACGCCTCTAAACCCCCCGGATGGTCGCAATCACTTACTATGGAAAGCGCATTGATCGGAAAACCAAACACACCGCACTCCTTCCCGTTTCATAGTATCCACGGCCCTTCACCTCGCTTCAGGGCACTTTTTTAACGCGGACTACACCCATCGGTTCTTTGCCAACAAAACACCTGCAGACGTGATCTACAAACGCAGAGACGAAGAACGCACCACTCGCCACATCGTTCGTTCATGCATACTCTTCGCCTCCTCCCTTAACATGTTAGGGATAGTCCCTCGTCGCACATCGCACATCGTACTCTTCGCCACCCAGGAGGATACAAAATGTTATATCCTTCCTCGCTGACACTCCTGCTGCTCACAAACCTCAGAAACCCCCGTGGCTCCCCGGACGCCCCGCTTTGAGACCGGAAACGGACCGCTATTAATGGGAGATAGTACGCCCCCTGGTGTCGGGCTGTACCCCAGCCATAAACTCTTTCTAACTAACGACCGACGCACTTACGTCTCGCGGCAATCGTCACCACTGTTATGGTACTTGCCTTCTTCGGAACGTGCCCCCCAATACCCATTCCTTTACTGAGAAAGTAAATTCTCTTGACAGCGACGACCGGTATTTGTCTCAGCCGGAATATAAATTGAAAAAAAAAAAGGACAGGGCGGTGAATGACAGACAGATGGACAGGTAGTCAGGAGAAACGCTACCCGATCTCGTGCTCTGCCAACAACTAAGCGGGGGGCCATCAGATAGATGAAACCTTTGGTGAACAGAGCTATGCCGGCAAATAACTTACCATATTCGGAATTCCATTCGAGATGAGGTAGACGTGCCCGCAGTTGGGACAGGTCATCGAGCCTTCATCAATGTGAATCTGTGCGTGTATAGTCAAGAGACGAAGTGCGGGATGCAACGACTGGAATTTGCGCAGACCTCAAGGAGCACGTGGTGTAACTGCTTCAACAGGACATCGTCGAGCATCTCTGGCCGCTCGAGCGGTAGCGACGTATCTCCAATCTTAAAATAAAGAGAGTTTCATGAGATGAACGAGGTTAATTTGGTTTTGGGGCTGATTTTTGAAATAGACATGGAGGAGCCGATTGATTCAATTAATATTTTTTATTACCTCACGAGAAGCCTGAGCAAGCGCATCCCACTCAATTCTGGAAAGGAAGCCGCGAAGAAAGTCGGGGTTGAAGTCTGCCTCGCGTAGAGCGAGTTTGACATTGC
Organism: Lactarius psammicola; assembly: GCA_025769895.1. Taxonomy (NCBI): domain Eukaryota; kingdom Fungi; phylum Basidiomycota; class Agaricomycetes; order Russulales; family Russulaceae; genus Lactarius; species Lactarius psammicola. The sequence continues at coordinate 98,383 of WTXK01000106.1, forward strand.
CGAGCTTGAGAGGAAAGTTGTTCGTCGTACATCCTTTGGCGTGGCAGGCGAGGAGGTTGTGTGTGATCAGACGGACCATATAGAGAGATGAGATGAGAGACTGATGAGAGGATGGGTGTCGACGTGCCGAGGCGGGTCAACCCGGGCCGGCTGACGAAGGATATTGTAGCGGTGGCGCGAAGTGGCGCGGGCAGACCTGTCTGGACCAGCAACCACCACAGTATCGCACGCCATGCATATGATCGCCGGGTCTTCCTGGTCTCTGGTCTTGACAACCGCCAGGCACAATCGCGTGACGCGAAGTGGTGCGGGCTGGTCTCGCCGGCGCAATTCGGATTCTATCCTGGTCTTCAGTCTTGACGATCGCCAGCCACGACCACACCGTGGACCGCGAAGTAGAGCGGGCAGGCCTCGCCGGCTCAACTTGAATTCTTTACTTATTCTCAAGTCTTGACAACCACCGGCCATGAACACACCGAGGGAAGTGCAGGAGGTAACGCTAGGAAAATATTTCAGCATTCGGCTTCCATGACCCACGACTGTGTGAAAATAGCATTGTGGGGCCGAGTTTAACTTTACCTATTCGCGACGCCGCAAGCCTCAACTGAGGCACCCCAATCGACATGCCAAAATTAGACCATCCGTGGGCCAGGTAAAGTAGCTAAGACATGGACATGCCCCACAGTGATTCGTGCTCAGGCTCTGCGTCTTGACCATCAACCCACCCCTCGACATGCATACCTCTTGGTTTGCCCTCTCGACTCTGTTTCTGGTCTGCGTATCGGCACAGGGTCTCACGAGCAGTCAAATTGACACTGTGAGACAACTCCTTGCAGAGGGTGCGACCCACAGGTCAGCTGTTTCCCCGCCTCGCTGTCTTGTATATATTCATTCATTCTATTTCACCTCAGTTGGGAGCTTGGCACCCGTGCCCAAGCTCTCCTCGAGCTTTCTGCTCCTTCATTCTCTGTGCTTACTCCATCGGTGCCCCTTCCCCCTCCTTCGTCCCTGGATTATCCCTTGAACGATGGTCTCGCCGATGCCTTCTCAATCGCACGAAATGCCGTCTCGGCACTGCCCCCTCCACCGAGTGATGGCACCGGCCAGCCCCTCGTACCGAGGGACGGCAGCGCAGGCGACCCTGCCAGCATCGGAACGGCCGTACTAATTGCGAACTGGACTGGTTTTGGTGGCGAGGATTACGCCGGCGCGGCCACCGCTCAGGTCGAATATCTTTTTGGGCCGGCGGTACCGAAGGCTCCCGACGGTGCGATCTCGCATCGTGTTTCGGAGGTGCAGCTTTGGTACGGTGTCTACTGGCTGCTTTTTGGGCCGTTGCTGTGAGTTTCCTAACGTGCTGCCCTTTGCGACAGGAGCGACTCAGTGTACATGGTACCCCCTTTCCTCGCATATTATGGTATAGCCACGGGCAACCAGTCGATGCTGCAGGAGGCGTACAACCAGGTACGTTTGTATCCCCTGACCTCGCCACTAGCAGTGACCCCAACGGCAAGCAAATAGGTCAAACTGTACCGCGGCTACCTTGGTGACAAGTCGGCCGGCGGACTATGGCGGCACATCGTCATGGGTACGAATGGCACTGACTCAGGACACTGGTCGACCGGTGCGTAGCGGCATATCATCACACACACGAGATGACCAATATAGGTAAGTGCAGGCAACGCATGGGCGGCAGCAGGGATGTTGCGCGTGCTTGGGACCCTTAAAAATTCATACTTTTCTCGCAACTTTAAAGGTCAGATCAAGGACCTTGGAAACTGGGTCGCGGAGATTCATAGCGCGATGTATCCACACCTCGTACGTCTCCATCAATTACCCTACATACTAATGCGTCTCGTCTCATGCGTTTGTACGCCCACTCATAGCAAGCCAATGGTCTGTTCAAGAACTACGCGGACGGGGATAGCACTGACAATTTCGACGACGCAGCGAGCAGCGCGCTGCTCGCTGCGACCGTCTACCGCCTCGCGCTTCTCACCGGCAACAAGAAGGTTTGTCCGGGAGGCGGAGCGTACACGTGCGACGCTCTTTGCAGCGAACGGCACGTCTGCCACCCCATCGGGCGTCCCCGTGGTCACGTCCTCGTCGACACCCTCAACACCACGGCCCTCGAGCACGACACCCTCTTCGACTGGGTCCGCGCCAGGGTCAGAGTCCACGGCGTCGAATGCGTTCGCAGACACGCCACACTTTACGGTCGACGGCTGGCTCGCGCCCGTCGTCGACCCCCTTAATTATGCCGCCGAAGGAGCGCAGAGCCCTGAGGGCCAAGCTTTCGCGCTGATGCTCGAATCCGCGTGGCGAGATTGGTCCGCGGCTGGTAGCCCCGGTGCGAACGTAGCGCCGCGTAGTGCGCGCGTAGGCCTCGGCACGATGGTACTAGGCGCGGTGGGCTTATTCGTGGCTTGCACGACGACGACGATGGACGGTAGAGCCATCTTTTTCTCGATCTAGAGGAGTATTGTGCTACTGTACTGCTCATAATAAGACCCCCGCCAACTTTGTGTCTTTCAACCTCTTGCGCGCTTGCCGCTACCGAGTGTGCGTTTAATGGCTCTAGCGGGTGGGTCTGCTGATGGAACTGGACATAACGGAGGTTATATTTTTAGGAACCTGAACTTGAAACCCGATACGTAGGCCCGCCTAATCTCCCGGACCCGCAATGAATTCCTACTCCGCGGTCTCAGCAGCAGAGAACATCTAGTACTTGGTTGGGGTTCTGCTTTAATCCCCAAACTCGACTGGACCTTCCATGTCAACACGATGTGCAATAGCCTCGGTCAAAGCCCTTCAAGTCCTCGGCATTTCCGTCCGCGGTCTGGTTCAAATTTGGGACTCGGCCGACGCGCCCCCGATTTAACATTCTAACTAAAACCTCCGCACTTCGCTTGTACAGAGCCCTAGCACACCCCGATCCTGGGGGATCTGCCATCGGTAGTCCCAGTAAACCCATTCAAGCCAGGACCAGCGTCACCTCTATCGGCCCTTGGGGCCTTGGTAGCCAAGGTTCCTGTACATGCCCCTCGCTGCGACGAACCAGCATCGGTTCCCTAGGAGGTTCTCAAATGGAGCAACGATTTAATTAGCCCTTTCTTCTTTCGCTAACGTCAACGTCTCGGTAGAGTGGACTGCCGCGGATACCGGTCTCAAGGACTTCTCCCCTCTTGGCTCTGAGGGCATGCACATACGAGAGGGATGAGGTCCAAATATCACATATCCTTCTAGAAACATCAGCCCAGGACGGAGGGATGCGACCACTCTACCTTCACCACGGCCCTTCGCTTAGCAATGAGCAGCTCCTTTCATGCGGACTACACCCGCCGTTTCATGAAAGACAGCTTCTTCTCTGAAACTCGCTAAGATCTGGGGATGGGGTTGACAACCTCCTCCTCCCCTCCTCCCTCTTTTGCACAATCAACGGTGCAACAACCCTCCGATTCCTCGAACCTGACTATGCCGCGCACCTCGTGCCACCCCGAGCCCCCTGATTTCCTGGAAAAACCGTGATTGAAGCCGGCCATGAACCGCTGGTTTTGGGACGACAGATGCTATTTAGTCTTATCTCGGCATACCTCCTTACTCGGGCCCGACCTTTATGTTATCTACTTCTTTATCCAGGAACAATTCTGACCCCCATACTATATAATCTGTGCTCGATGGCCATGGTTGACCGGTTTTTGTCAGATTGTCTTGGCTACTTGCTCCGGAGTATAAATCTAATGAAAAAAAAACGTCTTTTCAGAATGTATGCTCTTCCCTGAAGTTCGGTCGGGGGTCTATATAGAAACCTGCTCTATGACCCCTTCTTCGACCTCTTCAGTACCTGCAGGGGAACGGAACGACAGCTAGAGTTCTTCGAACAGACCGTGACCCTAACCGCACACACACCAGCCCCCCTGGCTGCCCACGTTCCACGAGTTGGACCCTTACCTAGACTGATATCTCTGGAACGACGGATCACGTAATAAATCTCTTTACATTTGCCGAATTCTGCCTTAAACCCCACAGCTAGCCACTCCTGATGAGCTCAAGCATTATGCATTATGCTTGACCTATGACCCCTCCCCCCCTCCCACATACCTACGAACCTTACTAGCTCCGACTGACCGGCTTTTGTCATAGATAAATGCTCTGGTATACTTCTGATCCAAGTTCCACAATAAGGCAGGGCGGTGGATGACGGACAGAAGAACGAACAGATAGACAGGAGAAAATGCCAACAACTAAGAGGGGGGTATCGGATAGATGACACTGGTGAACAGAGCGACGCCCGCAATAACACGTACCATATGCGGAATTCCGTTCAAGGACGGGGTAGACGTGCCCACATTTGGGGAAGGTCGTCGAGCCTTTGTCGACGTGAATCCGTACGTGAATATCGCGTGAATAGTCAGAGAGAGAGAGAGACGGGGTTCGGGATGTAACGACGGCTATTTGCACGATACTCGGGGAGCAAGCACGTGATGTTATCGTCGATTACCTCTGGCGCTCGAGCTGTAGCGAGGTATCTCCGATCTTAAAATAAAGAGAATTTCATGAGACGAAACGAGATAGATTTGGCTTTGAGGCCACTTTTGGTATAGGCGTGGAGGAGCTAATTGATTCGATTAACCTTTTTCACCCCACGAGAAGCTCGTGTAGGCGTATCCAACTCAGGCCGGCACTCGATCCTGGAAAGGAAGCCGCGAAGAAAGTCGGGGTTGAGGTATGCGTCGCGCAGATCAAGCTTGACACCGCTGAACTTGAGAGTAAGTTATTCGTCGTAGACCCTTTGGCGTGGCAGGGAGGAGGTGATAAACGCCAGACCTCCTCTGATGAGACGACGAGGTCGGCTGACTAAGGGTTGTGTGGCGCAAAGTGGCGCTCTTTCTTTCTTTCTTTTTGGAAAAGCAATGTTATTCCTATAGGTTGCCAAATATCTCTGCCTAATCCGTTGGGAGCCGCGAGGCTTTACATACGTCCTAATAATGGGGGGGAAGCTGTTGCACGGGTTTTTACTTTTATGTTCAGAGTTATGGGTGAGTGTTGACGTCATGCGCGGTTTCTCTGGTTAGCCCTCTTAGGGAGTCGGTGGCTGGCGTTTCCGGGGTTACGGATTTTAGTCGGTGCGCCACACATTCAAATTCTTGCCCTCAACCACATGTGTGGCGTGTTGCCCATCCAAGGGAGGGTGACTTCGATCGGATTCGAGTTCAAGGAGTATTCATGGCCAACCCCCAGACGTGGCCAGGCCTCAGATCAACTCGGGTCCTTTCTAGTCTTGACAACCGCCAGCACAACCACATCGTGATACGAAGTGGTGCGGGCAGGCCTCACCAGCTAAGCGCTTAACTTGGATTCTTCCCTAGTCTCTACTCTTGGCAACCGCCAGCCACAACCACATCTTGGAGCGCGTACAGAGGACTGGCTTTAGGAAAGTGTTCCGAGTCGCATAGTATTCGGTTTCCATGACTGACAGTAGGGATTATGGGGCCGAGTTTGACTTTTCTGGTTCGCGGTGGCCCACAGCGACAAAGCATCTGCAGCACTCCGACTGACATGCTAAATTTAGACTGTCCGTGCTCCAAGTTTTCCAAGTAAAGTAGCCGAGACACGTTCACGCCTGGGATTCGTGCTCAGGCTCTGTATCTTGATCATCGACTACCCCTCGACATGGTTTTTTTTCTCGAATCCATTAGAGTGCATCTTGGGATACATAATCCTATGTGGCACTTTACTTCACAGAAGTCCTTTCCGTAATCCTTCCCATTCCATCTTTAATTCGACCGTATATTAAAAATCCCCCTCGACATGTATATCTCTTGCGTTGCCATCTCGGCTCTGTTTCTGCTCTGCGTCTCGGCACAGGGTCTCACGAGCAATCAAATCGACACTGTGAAACAACTCCTTGCAGAGGGTGCGACCCACAGGTTAGCTGTTCCCCCGCCTCGCCGTCTCGTCTATATTCATTTAATATCAGTTGGGAGCTCGGCACCCGTGCCCAAGCTCTCCTCGAGCTCTCTGCTCCTTCCTTCTCTGTGCTTACTCCATCGGTGCCCCTTCCCCCCTCCTTCGTCCCTAGATTATTCCTTGAACGATGCTCTCGCCGATGTCTTCACAATTGCAAGAAATGTCGTCACGACACTTCCCCCTCCACCGAGTAATGGCACAGGCCAGCCCCTCGTACTGGAGGACGGCAGCGCGGGCGACCCTGCCAGCATCGGAACAGCCGTCCTAATTGCCAACTGGACTGGTCTTGGTAGCGAGGATTACGCCGGCGCAGCCACCGCCCAGGTCGAATATCTGTTCGGGCCGGCGGTACCGAAGACTCCCGACGGTGCTATCTCGCATCGTGTTTCGGAGGTGCAGCTCTGGTATGCCTGTCCTACTAGCTGCTTTTTGGCCAGTTGCTGTGAGTTTCCTAACGTGCTTCCCCTTGCGACAGGAGCGACTCGGTGTACATGGTACCCCCTTTCCTCGCATATTATGGTATAGCCACGGGCAACCAGTCGATGCTGCAGGAAGCATACAACCAGGTGTGTTTTTTTCCCCGACCTTTCTTTGCCTATGACGAGCAGTGTCCCCGACGGCAAATAGGTTAAATTGTACCGCAACTACCTCGGCGACTCATCGGCGGGCGGACTATGGCGGCACATCGTCCTGGGTACGAATGGCACTGACCCAGGACACTGGTCGACCGGTGCGTAGCGACATATCGCACTCACACTCACACAAGATGACCCATGTGGGCAAGTGCAGGCAACGCATGGGCTGCAGCAGGGATGTTGCGCGTGCTTGGGACCCTTAAAAGTTCGTCCTTTTCACGGAACTTTAAAGGTCAGTTAAAAGATCTTGGCAACTGGGTCGCGGAGATTCATAGCGCGATGTATCCGCACCTCGTACGTCTCCGTCGATCGCTTCTATACTAATGCGTCACATCTTATGCGTTTGCACGCCCACCCACAGCAAGCCAACGGTCTGTTCAAGAATTACGCAGACGGGAATAGCACTGAAAACTTCGACGACGCGTCGAGCAGCGCGCTGCTTGCTGCGACCGTCTACCGCCTCGCGCTTCTCACAGGAAATGAGACGTTTGTCCACGAAGCGGAGCGCACGCGTGCGGCGCTCTATGCCGGTAACGGCACGTCTGCCACCTCGTCGGATGTCCCTGTGGTCACGACCCCGTCGACACTGTGGCCCTCGAGCACGACGCCCTCCTCGATATGGTCCGCGGCAGGGTCGGCGTCCTACGGCGTCGAATGCGTTCGCAGACACGCCACACTTTGCGGTCGACGGCTGGCTGGCTGCCCGTCGTTGACCCCCTTAACTTTGTCTTCGAAGGCGCGCAGAGCCCTGAGGGCCAGGCCTTCGTTCTGATGCTCGAATCTGCGTGGCGAGATTGGTCCGCGGCTAGCAGCGCCCGTGCGAATGTGGCGCCGAATATGGCGCCGAACGTAGCGCTGCCTAGTGCGCGCGCGGGCCTCAGCACCGTATTACTAGGCGCGATAGGCCTAGTCGTGGCTTGCACGATGACGATGATGGACGGTAGAGCCGTCTTGTTCTCGATCTAGAAGAGTACTGTACTACTGTACTGCCCAACTAAGACCCCTGGCGACTTCGTGTCTTTTTGCCCTCCTACGCGCTCACTACAGAATGCATATGGAGTGGCTCTGACGGGAAAGCCTACTGTTCGAACCGAACATAAAGGGGGTTCTATTTTTCAACAACCAGAACCCAAAACCTGACTCTCAGATCCTGATAGACCCCACCTACTCTCCTCGACCCGCAATTAATTCCTACCCCCGTCCCGGCCAGCAGCAGAGAACCTCTGGTGCTTGGGGTCCTTCATCAATCACAAACTCGACTGGACCTTCCACGTCAATACGATGTGCAACCTCACGGACCTCGGCGAAAGCCCTTCAAATTCTCGGCAATTTCGTCCGCGGTCTCTTGGCAGCAGACCGCAGACTCGGTCCATTGAACACGTCAATTGAAACCTCCGCACATCGCCTTTACAGATTGCCTTGAGCCTCCCTAGCTACTTGGGGAGCCCTGGCAGCCACTCGATCTTAGGGGGGATCTGCTGTTGGCAGTAGTACCAGTAATACCCGTTCAGGTCAGCATCGGCGCCACTTTCATCGGTTCTTGAGGCCTTAACAACCAGGGTCCCTGCATACCCCCCCCCGCTGCAATGAACAAGCATCGAGGGGTGAGCAGGGCCACCACTATGCCTACGAATAGGACGAGGGGTGAGCCAATACGATGTCGATGCCTTCGGTCTCAGCCTTCAAGTTGCAGGGCGAGCCGCTCTTCTTCACCTTAGAGCGGGAGGGCAGGCCTAAAGGTTCGTCGTCGTTTCTTGTTCTCCGTCCGCCATATCGGGCAAATGTAATCCTAATTTACGCTCCATCCTGGAGCACGCGCTAAATTTTGTACACGATCGACTGCTCCCTACAGTCCGATGACCCGGTCGGTCCCGTTCCCCCTAGAACTCGAATGGACGCCGGCGGACAACAGACTTAGAGGTTTTTTCCGAAGCAACTACCCTGGTATATTCGCAGGTCGAGGAACAAAAGGAAACCCAGCAACTCATGTTTGGGACCTTCCAGAAAGAAAAGACGTAAAGTAACTCACACTCCACCTTACCCCAGACGGTCACCACCACCCACTGTGGAAGGAGGCTACTAAATCTCTTGACCGCCTGTCCCGCTCTCCACATGGCAGTCGGCCATTCGTCCAAAACCGACTACACCCGTCGCTATTTTAGGTCCCCATTCGACATCTCCGAGTGGAATTTCGAAGAAAGAACATCACATCGCCTTCATTTTTTTTTTGGTCATCGTCTTCGTTTTCCCTCTATGCTCGAGTGACGCCTTGGGATTAGCCCATATTTGACCCTCTTGTTCCGCTTGTTCGGGCCACGCGTAGGCGCCAAACTTTTCGACGAAGTCCCTGCTGCGCACAAGCCCCATGGTTGCTAGGATTTCCCGAAGTCGGTCCGTCGACAGATAGGTATTTCTGGAATGACGACACTACTGCTTAGTCACTGGCATAAGTCGAAAACCAGTTAACCCAACCCGGCAAGTCTTAAAACCTGGGCAATAGTAGTTCACAAGTATACTGCTACTACTATGGTTATCTCCAAAGCCCCCCTAGTTACGTTTCGCTGAAATAGCTCCAGCAGACTGGTTTTTGTCTTAGTACATACTCGGGAATATAAGTGTATAAGAAAAGACACAGTGTCCTTTTATTTTTGCTTCTTCACCGCACCTCGACGTTTTTGCGCGCCCAGTCCTCACGCACGTGCGCGTCCAACCACGTCTCGAGCTCTCGCGCACGCCGCGCCGCGATCTCCACGGCGCCAATGAGCGTTTCCGGCGCGAGGGGGAGCCCTCCTGCCTTGTGCACGACGGCGAGTTCGCGCTGCGCTGTGAGCACGAGGACGAGCACGCCGTGCGCGAGTCGCAGCTCTAAGCCGGCAGGGTCCAGCAGCATCCGGACCTTTGGCTGCTCCGACCCCTTCCCCTCAGAATAAAAAGCGAAGGAGACGCAGAAGGGCGTATGGTGCAGCGCAAGCGGGACCGGCGCGCGCACAGACGGCGCGTACACTGTTACCTCGCCCGTGCCGTGTACCTCCACCTCCGCCCGCCGGAAGTGCCGCAGTGCAGCGGCGCACGCGAGGCTCGCGCAGTCCAGAAGTCCCCCGCCGCCCCCTGCAGCGGCAGCAGCGTCAGAGGAAGAGGAAGAGGAGGCCGCGGAGAGCACGTGAACGGAGAGGCGCAGGTGCCAGACGCGCTCGCCTGTGAGTACGCAGAGCGCCTCGCGGTCGATCGCGTCGCTGCGCCGGAAGATCTTATCGAGGTGACGCGCAAGCGCCGTTTCTTCTTCGCTCGATCTACGGGAGAGTGAGGGACGAAGTGTGGAGGGAGAAGAAGAAGACGCAGGGGGTGACTAGGGACGGACCGGCCTGTTTCGTATTCGGCCCCTGCCATCGGAGAGAGCTCGCAGTGAATGCTGATGAGCCCCTCGAATGGCCGCTGGGGCTCGGGGCGCACCATTTTGGCGTCTACGTGCGCCAGTACGCTGTTTCGCGCCCCGTAGTGCGTAAGTGAGTGAGTGAGTGAGCAAGTAAGGCGGGGGGTCGGGGACGGACCGAGTCTTGCCTAAGGAACATTCGACATGGCCCAGCTCGGCGCCGAAGGAGAGATTGGGGGAGCGGGGCTCGAGGAAGCCGCGACCATCGATACGCGCGTCCTGGTCAAGGGCGGCGAAGAAAAAATCTTTCTCTGGAGTTGAGGGTGATGGCGGGCGCATCGTCGTCGCGTAACTAAACACTCTTTTAGACGCACTCAGCCACAAGCCGTAGCCATCCCATTCCCAAACTGTTCGCCTTTCGCTACTGCTCGACCCGCACTCGGTGCAAGCTTGCACTGGCAATACCCCAGGTCCGCGCCGGCAGAGACCCGATGGCGTATCACCCCAGAGACCAATACTACCGAGACCAATACCAGCATCTCCTTAACTATTATTCCCAGAGCCTCTACTTCGGTACCAGTGCTCCTCTCAGCCTCAGTGACCGATACACGTACACCCCCACCTACGATCCTGACTGCGATTATGACGATGGTCGCCAAAATCAACCCCAACACCGCTCCCGCCACCCACCCTCCACCCCAGCTGCCATGCGCTCGAGTGCTTTCTCCCCTCGTTCTTCGCCCCCCTTCGCCGTCCCTCCGTCTGCTCCCAATCTTCCCCGCTCGAGCCTATCACCCCCACCCCCTTCTCTCGAGAACACCCCATCTGAGTCCTACATCGCCTTTTCCCGCACACCCTCGACGACGCTCTCCTCCCCGACACGCAAGCTCCTCGTGCTCGACCTAAATGGCACGCTCCTCCTGCGCTCCCCGCGACCCCCACGCTCTGCCCGCGGCCAATACCACATGGGCCCTGCGCCGCGGCGCGTGATGCCCCGCCCGTACCTTCCCGCGCTCCGGGCGTACTTCTTTGCGCCTCGCACGCGCGCATGGCTCGACGTCATGGTCTGGAGCTCCGCGCAGCCGCATAGCGTCGATGACATGCTCTTGCATACGTTTGGGAAAGACCGCGCGGAGCTCGTCGCTGTGTGGGCGCGGGACACGCTCGGGCTTGCTGAAGACCATTATCGTGCGTCCTTACTCCTTTCCCCCCCTACACAGTCCGTTTTTATCCTTCGGACGATTAAAAATACTGGTGATACCCTTTTGAGTGTGATATCAGTGATAGCAGAACGGCCGTAAAATGACTTTTCCCCCAACATCTTTTGCTTTTAGCTTCACCTGGTGTGTCGAATCCTCGCTAATCGACGTACTACAGATCGTAAAGTCCAAACGATCAAAGACCTTGAAAAGCCCTGGGCAGGCTCTTGCTCCACCCGAGCAGGGCAGTGCCTCACCATCCTCAGTCGCATCCTCCCGTCACGCCTCCCCAGAGCCGACAGAGCCGACCTGGTCCGGCCACTCGGCCGCTACGACGATCCTGCTGGACGACTCGCACGCCAAGGCGGCGCTTCAGCCATACAACCATCTCTGCGTGCGCGAGTACACCCGTGCACAGCGTAACGCGGACCTTGCCACGCTCGAGCTCGGGCTCGGGCCCCATCATTCCCAGCGCGCATCACTACCCGCCCTCGCAACAATGGTCTCAGGTAGCGGGGAGGCTGCTGCCGCGCACCATTCGGGGAAAGGGCACAAGCGAAAGCGCGGCAAAGAGCAGGAACACCTCCAGCTGGAACAGCAGCAACAACGACAGCGAGGGGAGGAGGAGGGTGAAAGGCTCGACGAGACGCTTCTCGCCGTCATCGGCATCTTACACGCCGCCCGCCTGCAGAGCAGCATCGCCGGCTGGCTGCACGCCGGCGCACTCCTCCAGCCCCAGCCCCGGTTGGATCAGGGTACAGAGTGGTTCGACGATCCCGTGCTGATACGCGAGTGGGCCCGTCGTGGGCGCGAGGCGATGCGCGAGCTCGGGCTGGTGATTGAGCATGGTGTCGAGCCCTGAGACCTGAGTGGACTCGTCGTTCCATGCTCTTGGAACCCCTCAGTGCCGAGTACTTTCTTTGCTTCTCCACAAATACATATAAATGGGGTGGATTATCGTGCGATCTGCATATGCGTGGTCTAAATATGTAGCGTGCATGCGTGTGTGTGCTGCGCGTGTATACTGGATGACTGGACTCCAAACCTATGTTGCGCTATGTTATACTATGCCAACTGATAAGAGTTGCCACCGAGTGCCGCTGTGCGTGATTGATTGTGAGAAGAACACGATCCGGTCGAAGATGGCGACACATCGCGCTCCTCGAGAACGTGAATGTCAAATGTCGGCGGCTGGCCCTGTGAGGTCTAAAAAGTCAGCCTGAAAACCGATCTTAAAAAATAAAAGAAAAAAGAAGGTCCACTCACGACGCGCACAAAGGCTACCAACCGCTCGCCGTCCGTCAGCACCATCGAGTGCTCCTGCGCAGGTGCGTCTACGCGCGTTTCGACGAACGGCAGCGCTGACGTCACGTCGTGCGCAAAGCATGTCGAACCGCCGCGGATGATCGTCTGCACTGGAGGCAACTCAGACACGGTGCCCACTCCGCCTCCGGATCCACAGTCGCCTCCCCCGTCCCGCGCGGCCGCGACGGCGCGCCGCACACGCACAGCGCTAAAGTCCCGGATCACAAGCCGGTCCGCTTCGAGCGAGAGCCAGCGCTGCCCCGCGTGCGCCGTGATCCACTGGAACGAGGACGGCGCGATGACGCGCGCCGCGCGGGGGCCCCACTCCTCCCATGGCACGACGTCGTCCCCACCACCACCACCCGCATCTTCCCCTTCTCCCTCTTCATCTACACCATCTCCCTCCGCAGCCGCGAGCGCAAAGAGCGCGCGGTGGCTAATCGTCGTCACTACCTTCTTCCAGATCGTCTGCGGCCCGAGCTGGCGGAGGAGGAACGTGATCCCGACGACCATGTCGTCCGGCGCGCTGTGGAACGGCAGTGGCGATGGCGGGCGCTGCAGTGGTGCCCCGCGCCGTCGCGCGCTGTGGCGGTCCGTTTGCATGTATGCCGTGTGCACGTGGTAGCCCGAGTGGAAAGGTGGCAGCGCGAGCGTGCGCAAGACGCGCAGGCTCGGCGGCGTCTGCGCCGTACCACGCGTCACGCGGCAGAGCTCGATCGAGGGCGACTCGCGCTTGAGGAAGAGCACGAGCTCCGGCGAGAGAACCGAGAGCGCGCCCTCGTACGTCCCGTTGGGCGCACGGTGGACCTGTCGGAAAAAAAAGAAGTCTGAATGCGAGGCGTGGGGTCAATAAATAATGTGTACGTACGAGTGACATTAGTCCCTGCTTCCAATCGACGAGGTAGATCGCGTCGCTCTCCGGGGCATCGTTCCGCAGGTCGACCAGGACGAGTACAATCTGGTCCCCGATAACGTCTGCTCGCACGTCGAGGAGGCTCACGGGGAGCTGTGTGTCGAGCCGGAGGTCGGGGAGCTTCGCTAGTGGATGTGCGCCGCCCGACTCAAGGCTCATGAATCGAAGGACGGTCGCCGTGGGCGCGCTGTCTACGCGCGGCAAGCTGACATGGATGAGTATGTTGAGAAAACGGAACGCTGGGGTGCCGAGTCCAGAGAGGGGAATGCGTTGTTCACCTGAGGACCGAAACGACAAGGTCATCCTCCTCTATGGAAAACGCCTGTGTGATCGCGATCGATCCTGGTGGATAGTCGATCTGCTTCCAGCGATGTTGGCCGGTGCGGAGCGCGTCGCGCAGATCGACGTACAGCAGTGCAGGCTGCCGGAGGCCGGTCGGGTGGCCCTGCCAGTCCACTGCGAACAGATAGTCGTCGCAGAGAAAGAAGGGACCAAACAGGTCCCGCTCGGCGGGAATCACGAGCCGAGGGGTCGTCAAGTACTTTCCTATGTCGTTCCACGATGCTTCCCACCGCTCGAGCGCCTCTAGCCGGTCGATAATGCAGCGGCCAGGCAGGTCCCACAATGGGTCGTACACACCCGCCTGCTCCATCCGATATAAGTACTGCAGTAGAAGGGATCCTTCTACTATGAGATGTATTCTCCTGCAGCAAAGTCGGAGCACTGCGATATCTTGCGCTCGCAAGCACGAAGCGATCTTCTCAATAAGCTCAGTCGAGAGAGAGAGAAACGACATGTTCGGGTTTCAGTAGACCGTGACCGCGCTGCGGCGCTAATTCGCCACCCCGTACGACCAACCCTGCACGGCGACTGCCGAGGGTTACCATTCCCATGCGGCACACAGATGGCGGTGAGGAGGAACCGTGAATGTCATCCTTCTAACGTCCTGGATAGCTCCTGCTCTAAGTCGGGAAGCGGGAATTTGAAGTACTATGCACGTCACGCCGTGACTACCATAGATACATTTATATAGGCATCAAGGTAACCATTACAAGTGGTCTCAGTCGGAACATTACGTTTCTATCAACCATCAACACGAACAAAGAGCTTAGAGTGGACCAAACCTTGAGACTAATGTTGACTTGACCGAAGGTTCGACGCCCAGAACACACTCCTCTCTAGTGCCTCTAGCCCCTCCCCCCACCCATCAACGGCCCTAGACACACTGTGTTAACTCGTGTACCAGATCAAACCGATTAACAACAGTTACCAGGACAGATAACAGAGCCCGGCCACCCTCGGAGGTCTTACTTGGGGATGTATTACAGTATGCATTGAAACTGGCATCTGTGGGAAAGTGCTGGGCCATGAGTATGCAAGGACGACGATGGACAAAGTCCATGGTCGAGCGCGGAGAGGCACAACCGCAGGAACAGAAGAGGACCGGAGGATTACAAGACGACCAGAGACGTCTCGGCTAGTTCTTCTCCGAACAGGAAGGCCGCAATACGGCAATACACCTTTTAGTGGACACTTTCATAAAGCATATAGCCTCCGGTAGTCAATCCTCGACAGAAGCACCAAGGGACGAAACACAAAGTGAGGCTAGATGTTGTCAAATCGCCGAGAAGCAGACACGAGGACATTGATTAGTTCTTCCTGGGTTGCGCAAACAAGCGCCTGCGACTGGAGTTCCGGATACAGTGGCACCTTAGCCAACGTTCCTTCAACAGGATTACCAGGGGTGATAAACTTTAATGTCCTAGAAGTGCGCGCTCCTTTAATATTGTCTGCCTGGCGGAGGTTCTTCGAATGAAAAATGCGACCTGGGTTCGTTGACCTGTTGTGTGCCAATCCCGACGAAGACCAGCTCGTTCTGGCCACTGGATCTAATCCCAAAAGCGTCGAAGATATCTCCTTCTGCACACCAAGATGGGTCAATTGTATGCGCTAATGCGTCGTACATGAAGCCGTGTAGTATGGAGGTTGTGGGGTACATGTCCGGAGAAATGGTGCTCGGCGTCCAGAACGCGAGGACGGCTCAAATGGAACAGACACACGTCGCCGGGACCAGAGACGGTCAACGGGACTTGAGACAGTCAACGAAATTTAAGGCCGTTCACCGGCCTCAGCTTCAGTCGCAACCACTAAAACCTATATAAAGAACGTTAAGACGCCCTGTCGCCTTCACTTGTTCTTCTGAAAGAGACGCAGGAGCCCAGCTAAGGAATCCAGGTCCAGGTAAAGAAGTAGCGTGCATGAGGGCGCAACTGTGCCCTGAGTTCCACGGTCGACGTACATGCGGCCTCAACGAGGCGCAGTGTCTACCAACAAGATCATTAGCAGATAGTTCTCTACCTCAGTCCGAAATCATGCGTGAAGCCGACGGTGATAGTCGTGGTTACCATCGATGTCCGTGTGTAGTCGGTCCGCAAACGGAAAGTCGCGCCAACAAGCGTTGCCGTGTTTGGTCTCACCAAGCCCTCGAGTCGACCACTCGACCCATCTTCAGGCTGCCCGCCTTGGCCATGTCTCGCCTCCGCCCTTCGCCAACGCCACCTCTTCCACCATCAACGCGTCCTCTACGCGTCGTCGCTGTGGGAACGCTCTTCTTGACCCACACGCTCTCCCTCCCTTCACATCCAGCACCCGCAAAGACCGTACGCGCTCACGAATACGTGCGCTCTCGCGGGGGAAGCGCGCCCTCCATCCTTTGCTTGCTCTCTCAGTTGCACACTGACAAGTGCTGGCTGGTCGCAAGTCTGGGAGGCGCGCAAGAAGCGCGAGTTGTCACGCGTGAGCTCGAGGCCGATGGCGTGAGCACGAGGTACTGCAAGGTTTGGGACGGGGCGGGTGTGCCAGCTGCATGGGTCCTCCACGCTGGTGAGTACACAGATGCATTCTGACTGGCCTCTACGCTAGAGACATGCCAGGATTTTGATGCGATGACGTCTCTGATTGGTTGTTGGTTTGAGTCCCGCCTGGCGAGGAGCCAAGCTCGATTGCCGTGCTATCACTTCTCTCACATGCCTCGAGGGAGGAGACTTATATATATTTTCCCCTTCCCATAGGCGACACGAACAGCCAGTCCGTCATCAACCACAATCCGCTTCCAGACATTCCACACGAGGAGTTTGTCTCGCTAATGGGACCCTTGCTCGTCCCTGAGCACTACCCCTCTCCAGAATCACCCTTGGACTCCCCTACCCTTTCCCCTCCCCCACTCTCGCCGAACAATGGCGCACCGTTTGAATGGATACACTTCGAGGGGCGTTCCGTCAAGACGACATTGAGCAACCTCCAAGGGCTAGACGGTCTCGCACGCGAGCGACGGTGGCGTTCACAGTGCGTGTTCAGCGTGGACGTAGGTCGCCGCGCGAAGCAAGGAATCGAAGCGGTGCGCACCCTTCTCTCCAAGCTTTCTCCCTTCCTGGCGCCGTCCAACCAACTCCTCATCTGCGCAGCTCATACCCCACGCCGACGTGATTTTCTTCAATCGACACTACGCGCAAGCGCAGTCTCCCGCGTACGCCAGCGCCCCGCGTGCCTTCCTGCTCGCACTGACGCGCCTCGCACCGCCCCACGCGCTGCTCGTCGCCTACTGGGGCCCCGACGGCGCCGCGGCGCTCTCCGTCCCGACGCGGGAGTATTTCCAGTCCTCAGGGTGGTCGGCGCCCCCCACGCCCGCCGCGAGTGCCTCTCCCGCCACGCCCCTCTCCGCCACGACGACCCCATCCACGGCGGCGCGCCACCACCCACGCAACGGCGAGGAGGCGCAGAGCGTGCGCAGCGGGAGCGGTTTCTGGGCTGCGGGGCACGACAGCAGCCAGGGCAGCAGTGCGTTCTCCGCCACGCAGCTGCGGCACCTCGCAGAGCAGTCCGCGTCCACGTCTGCGTCTGCGTCTGCCCCGCCGCAGGCAGGGGATAATGACTCGGGTGACGACTCGGATTGCACGGAGATCGCTGGAGGCTCGAGTAATGATGGATCGCGCGCGCAGGGCCCCGCGGGCCAGGCACCCTCGCTTGGAGCGAGGGGAAAACAACAGGCCGCGAAGCTGCGCGTGGACGACGTGGGCGCACAGGACGCGTTCATCGCGGGCATGATCTACGCACTCAGCCGCCGTCTGCTGCCTGGCGCGCCGTACGCGCCGGGCCTGGCAGACGCCACGGAGGCGCAGAGGACCGAGGGTGGGCGGTGGAAGCTGGACGAATGCCTGAGGTGCGTGTGGTTTCTTTCACCTTTCGGCCGCGCGGCGTAGGAATGGCCAATCTGACTGTTAATCCTGTAGGTTCGCGACGGAGCTCGCAGGGCGCAGGGCCCGCCGGCGTAAATGGGACGGCCTAGGCGAGGAGATGGCACGCGCAGGTTGGTTCGACGCGTGAAGACCGGGTGCTACAAAATGAAAATGAAACTGGGCACTTGTCTCTTGCACGTCAGCACGCCCCGGTCCACCAACACTGACGAAGACGCCGCCCCTAGTTCGACTGGCGGCGCACATCCACGGTTCCCGCCTTCCTGCCCACCAGTTCACGACCAAGTACGACTTTAATAACGCGATGACACTCTGTCTGTTTCTTTTTTTCCTCGGGTCCGACGTACTACTAGTGCAATACTGTATATACCCAATACCCATCTATCTAGTTTACACACTGAATCTCTCTCGTTGCGATTGATACTCCGATTAATGTCATCTTAGAATAGAGACATTTTCGTAACTCCGATTCCAAAGGACGCAAAGATGAAGGAATGTACTGTAGTCCAAGAGGTGACGGTTTAATTAATTGCACCTTGCATTCCGGAATAAATGATTCGAAAACCTGGAGCTGGCTCTATCTCTATCTGACATTCCTAAAGCCCCTCTGGGGGACAGTCAAGACCTCACCATTGATTATAGCAACATACGGCCTTACATAGGGTTATACGGCCGTATAGTATACGGTACACTACGGGTGCTGGCCGTACCGTCAACGGTACCACATGAGGTGGCCCTTCTGACCTCAACGATCAGTAAGGGGTACCGTATTATGGCACCCGTAAACCGTACATATACGGTTACGGTTGGCAGCTCTACAAAAGAGGATGCCCGGTGTTTGGGTAAGTGATAGTATTGTAACTATTGTTTAAGATCCTGCTTGCAGTAAGGACTCGGTGTAAGGACTATGTCCTCACTGGGCTCGAAACGATACATATTCGATTACTGGGCTCAGTATATATGAAAACGAACATCGTGTCTCGTACTAAATTTTTCTGGATGTCTACTTTAGCTTTGCGCTAATAATTCTCGTCTGCGTCCACGTCCACGTCTCCGTCTTCGTTTCCGTGTTTCCAGTCTCCTACTATCTTTTCTCATTAATACTATCTACACTTCCCCTTGGATCGACGTCTATCACTTCACTGAAATCGTACATACTTGGTGTCTTTGACTCGCAACATCGGAAACGGGGGGTGAAGTGGTGCCGGACTATTCCCGCCAAGATCGCTTGCAAGACCGTCACGGTTGTAGAACGAGAGTGACTGCGATCGGATGAGAACAAGGATCGGTATAAAACTTAAACAATAATAGAATACAGTGGGATGGGACGTACGCTCAGAACGATAGAGTCCTGCTTACTGCACCCTACAAACTCGTTGTAAGTGAACTTGGCGTCCTTATCCTTATTCGTACTTCGGATCATCTCTTCTACCCGCTGCACAGCAAAAATTAGCGCATATATCGAAGGGCGTGCAGTGATGTGAAGACCTTCTCTGGTGTTTCCTTGTACTCGGGGAGCCTCAGCATCTGATCTGCCATCTTGTCGATAGCTTGGACTATTTGGAGAATTTCTTGGTAGGTTATAGTGCCATCTTTATTAATGTCATATAACTGGAAGGCCCCTGTGGGCCGTGAAAGACGAAATTAGTGTACAGGAATGGACAAGTCTGATAAGGGCACACATCTAAGCTTCTCTTCTAAACTGCCTTGGTTAGTGACGACGAGTGAGCAGATGAACTCCTTGAAATCAATATAGCCGTTCTTGTTCTCGTCAAATACATCGAAGACGTCGTTGGGGAATTCGGTGGGGTCATCGAATGGGAAGAACTCTGTGTATATCTTGCCAAAATCCTTCTTGTCTAGGCGACCTTCAGGGCAATCTATGATGAACCCTTGATACCTAGGCCAGGCCGTCAACGAAGGTGAATCGGGAAGAAGTCCAAAAGAGATGGACCACTGCTGGAGTTCACACTTGTCGACTGGGATAGAATAAGGAGACGGGCGGTAGAGAAAGAAGAGACGACGGACAATATGTGTTCTTCCGAAGATCAGATAATTCAAGTTTCCCCAACCTGAGTTCGAGCCTCAAGTTGCTCGGGTATTGGCCCATGGATGCAGTAGAGGGTTGTTTTTTGATTCCATCACTTTGACAATTAACAGCCCAGTCCACGGGTCAAACGTTTAACAGCCGAACCCGAACCCTAACTTGGCATTTGGTCTGGTGGGGTTCGGGTTTCCGACCCTTGAGCGCTCCCTGAGCGGACTGGGAAGAAATTGCAGGTAAACTCATCAAGCTGTCATCAAGGCTTGTGACATGCGAGTTTTTTTTAAAAAATCCATTTGCGTGCGTGTTAGGGTACAGAACCCTATGTAGCACTTCACAGCGTATGCCTATGTATGCCTCGTGTGCCCTCCTCCAAATACTATTCTCTGCCCTACTATCTAGAACCTCCCCGCCTCTGTTGAAGCGGCTTAGCGTTTCGTCAAGTGTTGAGGGGGCTGAGGCGCCGTTGTGTGCCAAAGCGTGGTGGAGTAGTTGGTCGCGTTGTGCTTGAAGCTTGAGGCCTTGAGGTTTTGTGTGCTTGTACGGGATGATTTGGCGTCCGTGACTTGCTCGACCTCGCCTCTCAGAGTCCTCTTCATTCCTTGAGTGAGCATGTGTACTGCCCGTCGATACATGGGGCTTGTCATTGGCACGAATGTTGCAGTCCTGGGTGCGCCTTTTTCGGAGTGGTATTGCTTCTCAGTGTTTCGTCTGTTTTTTGGTCGAATCTTCCCGTGGCTTGCACGAAGTTTGATACCGGGGCCATCATCTTGCTGTTGTTTAATATGTCCTTCAGCTTTGGGTGCTTCGCCTTGCAATGTCTCAGCAAGGCCCAACA
Organism: Lactarius psammicola; assembly: GCA_025769895.1. NCBI lineage: Eukaryota > Fungi > Basidiomycota > Agaricomycetes > Russulales > Russulaceae > Lactarius > Lactarius psammicola. Next base: position 118,910 of record WTXK01000106.1, read on the forward strand.
TTCGTGCGCATATGCCGGGCAGTCCAATAGGAAGTGCTGCACGTTCTCCTTTGGGTGCCCGCAGGCGGGGCATCTTGAGCTGTCCGCCCGTTTGAAGCACTCTAGGTATTCATTCAGCGGGATGTGTCCCGTCCTTAGCTGGTATAGGCTATGCGGCTTACATCCGCTCTGGATAGTCTATCGTTGTTTATCAACTTTAAGTATTTGTTCGAAGGGAGAGAAGGGTCTATAGCCTTTATTTTGTTGGCACGCGATGATGCACCCTATTCCTTAACCCAGCGATCCTTGAGTTTGTTTTGCTTCTGCTGTCTCAGGGCTGACCTGTTGTGTTTTAGCGATTTCCGGAGGAACGGGGGGAGCGTCTTCTTGTCTGAGGTCAGGGCCTTCTGCTGCCTTTTTCGCTTCCCCGTCCACTTCCTCGTTGCCCTCTATGCCTACGTATCCCGCTATCCATCTTTGCGTAGCTTCCTGATACATTCCCGCAGTTACGAGTATCTCGTCCGCAATGTATTGTCCTGTGGTAGCTTTTACTGCGTGTAGCGCACTAAGCGCTACTTGGTTGTCTGCCCCTAGGGCATAACTTGTCTTCCCCTTCGCGTCTGTTTTGATGAGATGTAAACCTAAAAGCAGCCCAATGGGTTCCGCCTCGTGTACTGTATGTTGGCTACTTGGTCCCAGATGGAAATGAAGTTTCCTGGTTGGTTTATGACATGCGAGTATCAGTAGAGCATCTACAAGAGTGAACGGCCATTGCAGTCCAAATCATGGGCACAGTTTACTCAAGTTTAAATTTATGTCAAGAAAATACAGTACAGGAGACGACTTGGGAGGACGATTATTTATCATATTGAAAGACGGTTTGTAAATCAATCATCGCAGCAGGGATTGCAGAAAAATTGACAATGAGGACTTTCCCGTCTCCGCGCCGGACGACTATACACTTTGACGACCACGACTCGGTGATGCTCCAATCTCCATATGGTTGGTACTCCGAAGGTAACCGAAACAGGCATCTTCGTCCGCCATGGTCAGGCAATGTCATTACTACCCAGTTATCATCCGCGGTCCCGATCATAGGTGTGATCATAGGTGTATGATACCGCGGGATCACGTTGCCAATTATAGACACCAGCTGAAGGGTATCGACATTCCAGGCAAATACTTCCTCACCGGCTTTGGACAGAAGTCGGGAGCCGTCGGGTACAAAGTAAAGATCATCGACCTCCTTCGAATGGCCGACAAGACGAGTAACTTCACGACGAGCAACCGAGGCATCCCAGGTAGATATTTCCTTCCCAGAAGTAACTGCGAACCGTGTTGAATTCGGAAAAAACTCGCGGCAATGTGGGCGCGGGGCCATAAGACTGAACGAGTTTGATTGTGCGACGTTAGATGCAATTCTTCGAGTGGTAATCCTACCGGGGTTCCTTGAACGCGCAGCAAGGTATCGCCCGCAGTCGGAAATCGCGAGAGGGAAACCATCCGAATAACCTTCTATCACTGTGGAAGTCCCGTCCTGTGTACTCCAAATCCACACCTTACTTCCCACCAAGTTCGACATCATGACAGCTTGACCTCTCGGGGACCAGATCACCTCGTCCAACTTTTCCTGTTTACTCTTCCCGACTTTGGTATTTCCAATGGAAGAAGTATCCCAAACTCGGATAGTCCCATCCAACGACCCTGAGGCGAGTGTTAAGCCGTCGACAGAAAATGCTAAGGACGTCACCGGCCGGGTGTGCCCATTCAATGTCGCGACGTCGTCGCCCTGAGCATCACGACGCAATATGTACACATTGTCACCCGTTGCAGCGGCCAGATGGCGGTCATCGGGCGAAGAGCAAAGACACGCGGGTTGAGCGCAAATTCTCCGTTCCTGGATCGGTTCTGTAGTCATTTGTGACGTCCCCCAAACTCGAACCAGACCCTCCTCATCGACGCTGGTGAGATGATTGCTGTCCGCAGAGAAGGAGACGGATATGACATGGTACGGAATTATGCTGAGAGGGAGCCCGTCATTCGCGTTCCAGATTTGTACTCCGTGGTCGTGTGAATGGGGAAGGGAGACGATAAGTCGACTATTCGGGGAGATCAACGTCGACTTTAGTTCGGTAGAAGTCTCAACGGCCCAAACAGGAGCTCCATTTTCAGCGCTGCAGACCCGGATACATCCTGACTTTGAGCCAAACACGAGCAACTTCCCGTTTGGTGACACGTTGATGTTCACCAGTCCCCCTTCGTGACCCGTGACCACAAACACCTCCGTCCTAGCCAACGTGTTCCGGACGTGCACCTCGCCACCTGTGTCGTATGCGATCCTCGAGTTATCTGGGTAATAAGCGAGACACGGACACGAAACCCTTTGGTGATCTAAGTCATCCAATACATGCTCCAAAGATGATGACCAACTGAACGAATCGACAATGGAGCCTGACAAAGCATCCCATATTTCGATGCCATTGACTCGAGACACCGCGATATATTGACTATTTGGTGACCAAGCGAGGACCGGCGTAAAATCAGAGTCATACCACAACTTCAACTCCGATGTGGGCATCAGATCTGAAACTAACTCTGAATGGGCATTAAGTCCATGCGAGAAATCGCGTAAACTGTAGAGGCGACTGCTTTTCACCTCTACCACATGCGGCTGAACCTTCGCCGTGGATGTGAAGAGTGCAGAGTCGTAAATGAACAGCATGTGAAACGAAATGGTCGTTGCATGCAGAAGCAAACGGAAAGCATTGTCCATCAAGTCCACACGTCGGTCGGATGCCTTGTCAGCCAGTCCTTTCAGTGAGATCTAAATATAGTCATGTCACATTATAATGGATCGGGCAAAACACACACACTAACACTTACCATCCATGTACGAATTTGGTCTATAAGTGTAACTGCTTCACGCAGCATACCGAGAAGTGCCAGTCTCTCTATCCATCTCAACAGGCAGCGATCGTCAAGGTAATACTGTGTACTCTCGTCGACATCCTTTGTATTAGTGAGGTGAGAAGCCCAATATAGGCACGCATATTGTTCCTCTATGGAAAACAACGGGGTGGTGGTATAAATCTTCGCATGACCATTTTCCCTTGAGTCGTTTTCCCCAAGATCGTTTACTACTTTGCGTTGCCACAGATCGCAGAGAGAGGAACACTTATTGAAGATACGATTTTCAATTGAGCCGATATCTACAACAAGGTTTTGATCGGGACAACGTGCGGGATTGACAATGAAGTCGGTGAATGATCGATGGTAGATGTGAGGTGCCCAGTCATCGCGAATGGGCACTTGAACGAGAGAATGCAAGTGATGAAGGGCCCTCTTAACGTCTCCGCGATCTAACTCATAGAACCTTTCCATCTCGCGAATTGGGAACGGTTCGCGGAGGCATACAAGTAGGCCTAGTATTGTCCGAAGTCGGCGCTTCTCATCGCTGCTGGCCCCAAGCGGAAGGGCTTGCTGAAGAATTCTGAGAAATAAAGCATCCAGTCGTGCGTATGGATGTTGCTCCGGATCCGCTCTATTGTTGAGAAGAAAGTCGACCTGCCTTTGTGGATCTTGAGAGTATTCGTCAAAGACGAACCGAACAATAGTTGCCGCATAGATAAACGAGCTCCCTGCCCGTTTTGTTAGCTCGGATATTGTCCCTTCGGACACGGTGAATGGGTTGACCAAGGGTGTAGGCGGCTGCTCAAACGATGTCCGGAGATAATGTCGAATATCACTCTCCGTCTCAACATCTTCCAGACTGAGCCTCCGTATGTCTCTCTGGGCATCAAAAATCTTACACAGATGAGTCTCGGGACGACTTGCAGTTAAGATCCTGAGCTCCTTAGGATGATCGACGTCCTCTGCCAACAACACCTTTAGAACGGCGGTCATTCCATGAGGCTCGCATTCGTCGAGTCCATCTAGAATGATGAGGATGCAGCTATGAGGTCGACGTATTGCATCCAGTGTTTCGATGATCAGCTTTTTATATTGGAATCGTAAATCCTGTTCAAAAATGTCGGGATGCTCGTTGATGACCTCTGAGACGCGCTCTTTATAACCAAGGTCCAATAGACTGAACTGAAAGGCGAGTGTCTGGAGGACGGAAGGATGGGTCGCAAAGACTTGCGTGGCCAAATTGCGAGAAAAAGATGTTAACGACAATATGACCAGTCAGAAGGGCCGCGCGTATGGAGGCTGACTGAGCAACGGCTGATTTCCCGCTGCCAGCGATCCCACTGAGCCAGAATATTCTCGCACCGGATGCGTCCTTGAGCCACGCAAAGATTTCGTCGAGAACCACTGTGCGAGTTCCTTCTAGGCACTCAGCACGTTGTGCATGTGTCGACAGGTTGGGATTCTTTGTCCTCTTGGAAGTGATCGGTTCAATCTGTAGGGATGCCGTCAGATGTCATTTCTCATCTGTCGTGCTGAGTTGAAACTCATCCACTGGTGATTCACTTACCGTGCGCTTGACTTCCACAACGTCCTCTAGTTGCTGGATCGACACCCTCTTCTGTGAATACCTCGTCAATATTACTGTAACGTTATTGTTCCCAACTGGACTTACCATGAATTGTTTTAGGGCGTCCGAAATGCGCGAATACGAAATTGACACCTCCCGTTCCAAGTGCGCTCTCACATACTTTATCCCCATTCCCACCGCAATTCGTTCTAGTCTTCCTTGGGACAACTTATGTCGGCAAGTTGCGGTGATGGTCTCGATCGTTCTTTGAAAATGGTCAATCACAGGAATAGACGTCCGATGCTGCACTCGCCTTATGAATTCCTCCAAACCGTCAATTACCTGACGAGGAAAGTCACTCGAAAACATTATCTGCATCAACATGACTCTAGCAAACGATCGGATGCGTATTTCAAGTCCTTCCATGACCAAGGTCTGAGTCAGTCCGTGGCCATTATAACCAGCATGAACCAGTGCCAGCAAAGAGCTGAATACGTTCTTTAAACCCGGAACGGGCCCGCGGCTTGCAATGTCTTCTGCGAATTTGAGTGTTTTCACGATTCTTGATTCCGTCCGTCCGTTGGTTGGCATAGCACGTATCTGGACCAATCCCTTCAGGCGATCCCCAACATGGACCTCATCAGTATCGGACGAGATATAAAACAAAGGTTTTGAATCAATCGAGACCACGGAGGAGCCTATCAGTGTATCTCGTATTTCAACAGATTTGGATCCAGCTGCGGCGATGAATTGACCATTCGGGGACCAGGAAATGCCGTATATAGGCGCTTTGCACCATATGACCATCACGGTTGGGTCCCATTCCCTCTCAACCCCATGTGAAGCCTTGACAGATGTTTCGAGCTCGTGAGCATAGATCTTCCGCAGCTGCGTCTCCGTAGGTGTGAAGGGTAATGCGGAGTGGTAAACATGCAGCGCGTTGAACGAAATGGTATCCGCATGGTAGGAAAGGAAACGGAGGGCGTCGTTCACCAAGTCCGCCAATAAGCTAGATCCGTCGTCGACTTTCCCCTTTAGCGAAGTCTAAATGCAGTCGTGTTATTCGATGGTCCATGCAGAATACGCACTCATACTTACCATCCACGTACGGACTTGGTTCATCGACTCCACCGCTTCACGCAATGTGTCGAGCAGCGCCATCGTCTCTATCCACCATAACAAGCAGCGAGTGAGAAATTCCTGAAGGCGAGGCCACATTTTCTCGTCGTGAACGTTTTTAGTCCTCATGAGATGAGAAGTCCAATATAGGCACGCATATCGCAGCTCGGAAGAAATGGCGTTCTCGACCTTGGTTTGAAAACCATCTATGTCCGAATGCGGCAGAGACGGGTCATCGATACCTGCCATATTCCGATGAAGTTGTGAGGAAAGATAGCCGAAGCAGCTAAGAAGAACGTCTCGCTCAGCCGAATCAACGTCCACTACGAGGTCTCTATCCCAGCAACGCGTGGGGTCGACAATAAAGTCAGAGAACGAGAGATGGTAGACACGAGGTACTTGATTGTCAACATTTGGCACCTGAATGAGGGAATGCAGGTTATGAAGAGCGCGCCTTACGTCGCCAGACTTTAGCCCGCAGAACTTTTCCATCACCACCACCGGAAGTGGCTCACGAAAGGTGACAAGCTGGCCAAGTACAGACCGGAGCCGACGCTTAATGGGGCTGCTCGCACCATGACGAAATAGCGCAGGTATTTGAGCTGGCACACCACAGTAAGATAAAAGACTGGATTCATAGTAAGAGATAACTCGCCTGGCACACCACAGTAAGATAAAAGACTGGGGTGCCAGGTGCGTACGAAGCGTTCTTAAATACATCGTAAGGACCGTGAACACGAGTGAGCGTTCCCAAAGTAAAGACAAGAAACGTAGCTCAACTATGTAGCAACAGGGAGTTGTCCTGATCATAACTGATACCAAAGATTGTAACTAGTTGATAAACTAAATGTCCGAATAACAAACTAAGTAACGATCATGTTGCGAGGTTCCACTCGCGTCTCATCTCTCCTACCTACACACCGCCAGGGCGTGTTCCGACTTTCGGTGGCTCACGTGTCTCCAGCACGTGTACACCGGCAAGTGCGGTCGAGTCCCGACGCCGATGTGTTGCGCGCCTGAGCGCACCCCACTTCAACATCTCCCCCTGATCAGACAACCCTCTGAATCAGCCCCATGTCCGCATTGTGCTTCAAGAGCGACCCCCGCGCTAGTGGCTTTGTGAAACCATCCGCCACCATATCCTCTGTAGGAGTACGAACTAGCGTTATCGTAGAGCGCTCTATATATTCCCGAATGACATGATGCTTGATATCTATGTGCTTGGATCGTCTGCCCGTCACCGGATTCAACGCAAGATCAATCGCGCCTTTATTATCACCGTGCAAGGGGATGGGATCGTCTACAGTGTACCCCAGTTCCTCCAAGAAACTGTGGTACCACGCTGCCTGGTTTGCAGCGTCCGTCATGGCCATATACTCCGCTTCCGTAGTGTTCTGAGCCACCGTCCTTTGCTTTCGCGACGACCAACTAACCGCACCATCGGCGAGCAAGAATACATAGCCGGAGGTAGAGTGCCTATCGTCCGTTTGGTCACCCAAACTTGAGTCACTATAACCAACCAGCCCTTCACCGGCAGCCCCATCAAAGCGTATGCACATATTCTTTGTTCCTACAAGGTAACCTAAGATATACTTTGCAAGCTTTAAGTGCTGCGGAGAGGGATTTGCGGCGTATTGCGCCAGGCGCGACACCGCAAACGAGATATCAGGACGCGTCCCTATCTGAATATATAATAAACTTCCTATTAATGACTGATAGTTTTTAATATCAGAAGACGACGCTTGTCCAGTATATTTTATAAGGTGCACATCCGCCCCGGAGGGCAGCGGCGTGTTATGGGGGTTGGCATCCGCCATGCCGAAGCGTTCCAGAACGTCCGCTATGTAACCGGACTGATCGATCTCGAGTCGCTTGTCTGCCCGGTTGCGCACAATGCGCACTCCTAAGTACGACTGGATCTCCCCCAGGTCAGACATTTCATAGCGATCTGAGAGCGATTTCTTAACGCGCGTGACATTTTCTAACGAAGACCCCAAAATTGTGATATCATCAACATAGAGAATGATTATTATGCGACCATCCCCCCCATGTTGGTGATACACGTAAACGCCGGCATCGGCGAACGTCCGCGTGAAGCCGAGCCCAGTAAGGACTCCGTGGAACTGGAGATTCCACGCGCGGGAGGCTTGCTTGAGCCCGTACAGCGCCTTTTTCAGGCGACAGACTCGAGTCTCCTGTCCAGCAACGACGAAACCCTTAGGTTGCTCCATGTAAATTTCCTCCTCGAGCACACCATTGAGGAACGCGGATTTCACATCCATCTGATGGATGTGAAGATCCTCCAGCGCGGCCAACGCTAGAAGCAAACGCAGCGACTCAAAGCGCGCAACGGGCGAAAAAGTTTCGTCAAAGTCAATTCCCGGGATTTGCGTAAATCCCTTCGCCACCAACCTAGCACGGTAGCGTCCATCCGATTTTAGCTTAAACACCCACTTAGATTTCACAGGTTTACGACCAGGTGGAAGATCCACCAAATCCCACGTCTTATTTTTAGCTAAGGCGTCAATTTCGTACTGACATGCTTCCAACCACTCATCCGCCTCCGCAGATCCCATCGCTTCCTTAAACGACGCCGGATCCCTGCCCACATGAGCAGCTGCCAGAAGCTCAGCGCACCCAAGACGCCTGCCGCGCTGCGCCACATTGTCGGCACCGAAATACCGCGAGTTGGGCACAGGCACACGGCCAGACCGCCTGGGCGCGTTCGCCATCTCACGCAACAGCTCGGCACGCTGAGCTCGATCCGCAAACCCCTCTGGCAGTTCAGCCAAGGGCAAAGGCGGTCTATTTTCAACGCGCGTGGCACTACGGCGTGGAGGCGGTGCGCTGGGCGTGGCGCGAGGCCGCTCAGGTGTGGACGGGAGAGACGTTAGGGTGGAGGGTACAGAGGTGGGGGTGGTTGGCTCAGAACCCGGTGAGTCTTCTACTTCTTCAGGACGCAGTAAACCTGCAACCTGCTCCTCACTGTCCGCAGGGGAATCAGGAGTAGGAGGTCGCGCTACCGACGTAGGTTGTGCTGCTGGCAGAATAGGCACAGCAGGCACTGGTGGCACCACTGGCGGGTTAGGCGCAGCAGGAGCTGGACTACTTGATACGGGGGCTTGTACGCTCAAAGGCGAAGGAGACACGGTCACAGCGTGTGGCTCAGCACGCTGTAGGAAAGGAAATATACTTTCATCGAACATCACATCTCAGGACAGTCAAATCGAGCGGGTATGCCTATCCCATAGCCGGTAGCCCTTAGAACCTGGCTCATACCCCACAAGCACGACTTCGGTCGCTTTCGCATCCAATTTCCATCGCTTGTCTAATGGTACATGAATATACGCTTTGCACCCGAAGATGCGTAAGTGTGAGACATCTGGAACTTGGTGTGATGACTCACTGTCACTCGACAGGGAGGCACGACGGAGGTCAGAAGACTGGGGGCGAAAAGGGCACAGAGAGGGAAGGGGAAGACAGGAGGTTGACTGGCTGGCTTGAACAGAACTTGCAAGCAGCAAGGGATGGAAGGCGCACAGGGAGTGGGGCTTCCTGGGACAGAGGAGGCAGTCAGGAGAGGATGTCACAAGTGGACAGTCTGAGGGACTGTCCGTTGTATTGCGCTAGCTTATATACTAACAGGGATGGTCTGTGCGTAAGTTAAGGGCAGGCTTAGGGCCGCCTGACAGGTGCTGCGGAATACTGCGGAATGGAACATTCGAGTAACATCTAATAATAGGAACCAATCAGAAATAACATAGAGGGTGGTACGATTCTTATCGACCAATCAGAATAATCCATGAAAGTGGTACGACTGCGCCGCAGTCGATTGCGCCATAGTGACGACTGCGCTCCACAGTCCAATCAGATAAATCCAAGGAATGGTACAACTTGGCAGAACACGTGCCCTTGCACGTGAGAGATACACAAAGGATAATCACGTGGTCCCGCATGTGATAGATAAAACATAAGCAGATCACGTGATACATCACGTGACCGTTGGAGTACGAAATTTAAACTCCGATCTCGGATTTCCCCTTTAGGAAGGTGATGATTACATAAGACCGGGCCGGCATGGACCGGTCTTAGACGCTGGAGTCATGACCCGAGTTTATAGGTTCATGACAGTATCCCCCTTTTAACATCGTGCTGCACCGACAGCACTGGAAGACTTGGGCTTAGGGGCGCTGGGGTGGTCCTTGTGAAACTTTTGGACCAGAGCTTGAGAGTGCGTCATTTCAGAGGCAGGGAGCCAGGAATTCTCGGAACTTGGATATCCCTTCCACTTGATCAGATACAGTATCCCTCTTCGATTTGGGGACACCTTTGACTGTAGGACTGCTTCAACTTCGTAGTGTTCGTCTTCTCCTTGGACGATCTCGGGAGGGGGTTAGGTGAAGTTTGGTCCATGAGCGTCGCTCTCGCGATACGGGGAAATCAAGGAATTGTGGAAGACTGGATGAATGTGCCAGGTCTTTGGCAGTTGGAGTTTGCAATTAACTCCCCAGGAGGTCAGGATCTTGAAAGGCCCATGTCGTCTTGGGGCCAACTTGGCTTTGGGGTGCGTGGTATGGATGTTGGTTCCTTCCAACCAGACTAGGTCTCCTGTCTTGAACTCTCAAGACGTGACCGGGGACTTGGAATTTCTCATAACTTCCACTGCTACCTTTAGCGCAGAAGTAACCTCGGAACGGATTTGATTCAGGGTATTCAGCCTATCTTCGGCTGCCGGGATCCTTGTCGTGAAGTGGATGGGGGGAATGAACTCTGGCTTGTACCCATACCACACTTCAAAGGGGGATTTCTTCGTCACGCTATGTTGCCGAACATTGTGCGCGAATTCCATAAATGGGATCAACTCTGCCCAATTGTCCTGCTGGAAATTGCAGAACACTCGAAGGTATTGCTCGAGTTCTTGATTGACTCGCTCAGTCTCACCATCTGTCTGCGGATGGAACACGGTGGACATGGTCGACTTGACATTAAGTTTGCTCCAAACTTCCTGCATTACTTTTGATGTGAACTGAGGTCCTCTATCAGAGATGACTTGTCGGGGGAGTCCGGTTCTTCGCCAGACATTTTCCAGGTACAGCTTTGCGATTTCATCGGCTGTAATCGTCTTGTTACATGGAGTAACAATGGTGGCTTTGCTGAAACGGTCTACGACAATGAACAGCGAGTCGTAACCGAGGGACACGGGAAGGTTGGTGATAAAGTCCATAGTGATGGTTCTCCAGATGTCGTCTGGGATCGGGTTGGGTTGTATAGGTACTTGGGTCCTAGGCTTGATCTTTGTAGCCTGACATGTGGCACATCCGTCCACATAACTCTTCACGAAGGTGGACATCCCTGGCCACCAGAAATCTTGAGATATCAGCTCATAGGTTTTCCATCTTCCTGGATGTCCTATAGCGATGTGGTCGTGGTACTTGCGGACGATCTCTCGTCGGAGTTCCTCATCTTTAGGAACGTAAACTTGTCCTCGAAATAGGATGACTCCATCCTCCAGGTTCCACTCTTCCAAACCCTTGGTGAGTGATCGTGGGCCGTTCTTGATAAGGCTTTCCAACGCCATACTAACTTCCTTGTCGTATGTCTGCGTGGCTCGAATGCGTTGTTGTAAAGAGGTGTCTCCTAACATCTTGAGAGTTGCTCGCTGTAGAGCGTTGACGGTGAAATACTTGGAATCCAGAAGCACACGCTTCTCGTCATCATCCGCTATCCCCTTTTTATGATCTGAATGCCTGGACAGTGTGTCTGACTTGTTCTGGACGCCTGGCTTGTGGATGATGACGAACTGGAAACGGGACAGAAACAGCACCCAGTGGGCTTGTCGACGGGAAAGTTTTTGCTTTGTCGTGAAATAAACCAGATTGCTGTGATCCGACCAAATTTCAGTGGTATCACTACGTCCCTCGAGGTAGTGCCGGAAGGCATGGAGTGCATGAATGTTACGTCACGGTAGGGACGTTCACCCGATGTGGGCAAAGGTCAACACTAGTCCGCTGACAAAACACTAAGGTGGGTCACGTGTGAGTTACGAGTCCTAAGTCCGAAGAGGACTTAGAGAGTTCCTGATGACGAGTAGATCACCTCACAAGTCAGATGACTTTAGAGAAGACCTTTAAGCGGATCAGACAGAGGGGAGGGGTTCAAAGACTGCTATGTTCAATATACCGTATGGTACAAGAAGTCAAGTCTGAGGCTTAAGGCCCCATACTGGCTAGTACTTATAGTATCTATGGACAATAGAGTCACGACTACAATAGCCGTCACTAGGACAATAGAGTCACTAGGACAATGGGTCACAGGGAACAATAAGTGTCCCAAGTCATAGCTCGTCTATGACTCGCTATGGCGTCACCTCAGACAAACAATGAGCTAGAGGACAATAAGGCCCTCTAGTCATAAAGAGTCACGTGCCATGACAATAGGCACTCCGAGTCGTAAAGTAAAAAGCACATGCCATCCCATGGTCATGCGCGGCTGTAAAGTAATCACATGACCCGTCTCAGAGTCATGCAAAGTCCAGACAAAGAGAAAGGAGGCTAAAAATAAAATTAAACGGTCCGAGACGTAACACAATCCCCCGTTCAGGTGTGAAGTCGTCCTGATTCACCTAGCTCCAGTCTGTTGTCTTGAAATGGCCGTCCTCACTGTCACAGTAGTGGGGGCCAACCTCTCTCCCTGAGAGGTGTCGAATGTCCCTGCAGGCGTACGAGTGCTGCAGTTTTGGTCTTGATCGACCATTATTCCAGACCCATTCACTCTCTGAGTGAAGCTGGAATTCTTGATCCACCTGTGCAGACTCCTGGGCCCAGCCCAACGACAAGTCTTGCACTTCTTCTTCTTCCTCAGGTAGCGTCTGCTCCGACAAGCGACGCATACCTTCTCCTAGGCTTGCTCCTACCGGAAGATCTTCTTCCGCATACTGCCATGCCCAGCTTCGAGGGAGTGGTCTGTCTCGACCTCGAAATCTTGTTCTTGCAGCGTTCCCACTTTGCTCCTCCAGCTCTTCTTGAGCGAGGTCTATTATGCACTCCAGGGAACGCTGTTCCACCACAGCTGTAGAGAGGTTGCTCTCTTCGCATCGTCTTGACCCATGGCTTTGCCCATCAGTAGGGACTACCAGGTGGTCAGGGTCCTCCCGTTCCATTGAGACCATTGGTGCACTTGTGGTTAGCGCCGTTGAGGGGATTAGTTCTCTTTGGACTGAGACCGTTGGTGCTGGTATCAAGTCTGACACCTTCGAGGAGATCAACTGGGGAGTTGCTGCCTCCCTGGGAGTGGAGACAGCATGGGGGGTGTTGGTTGGTGTCACCAACAGGGATGCAGAGGAGGAGGGGACAGCAGTGAAGGAGGGAGAACTGAGTCCAGTGGTCTGGGGAGCGGGGGCAGAGTTGGCAGACATTTGGCTGGGCAAGTTACTGATGGGAGGAAGAGTTCGAATGACTCTGAGACAAGTCTCCTCTCTTCCTTTTATCTTCTTGGTCTTGCCATTGTGTCTCTGCTTGAATTCTGCTACCAAGTCATCTGCGTGCAAATTTTCTTCCGGCTCCCACAAGTTATCGCTGCTTGGGTATCCCTTCCACTTGACTAGGAAGTGCATTTTGCGCCCTCTTCCTCTTGGCTGTGCATCCAGAATCTTCTCGACTTCATATTCTGGTTCTCCATCAACTAGATCAGGTGGCGGACGGGTAAAGTTTGGCCCATGCAGTTCCGTCTCCTTGTATGGCGTTATTAGATTCGCATGAAACACATTGTGGATCTTCCATTGCCAAGGTAACTCCACTCGGTAAACTGCTTCCGACAATTGTTCCAGAATCTTGAACAGCCCGTGTCGCTTTGGTCCAAGTTTGGCCGCAGGGTATAGGGTTTTGATGTTCGTCCCTTCTATCCAAACTTGGTCTCCTTTCTTGTATGGCTTGAAACATTTGTTCCCTTTGTTTCCCAGAGCCATAGCCTTCTGTGCTTGAGTGATATTCCTAAGTGCTTCATTGCGAGCTTCGTCCATCTTCAAAAGCCTGGTTTCCACCAATGGAACGTAACTGTTCGTTGGCCACTCAACTTTTGGTGTGTACCCCATGATCAGATCAAATGGGGATTTCTTCGTCGTTGCATTAGGCCACTGATTATGCGCGAATTCTGCGAATGGCAGCCACTTGCTCCAGTCATCTTG